>JAVJIF010025745.1:0-48612 GCA_038442645.1 Agave tequilana | reverse complement strand
CACACACACACACACAACAAACAAACAAAAAAAGTTTTAGAGTGCTAATAGGAAAAGGGATTAAAGTGAAAGAAGTATATGGCAATTTCTCCAATAACCAATCTCTTCAATGATGAAGCTAATGGTTTGCCTTTCAGACTGTAAGTAGTCAGAAATCGGAAAAGGGATTAAAGTGAAAGAAGTATACGGCAATTTCTCCAATAACCAATCTCTTCAATGATGAAGCTAATGGTTTGCCTTTCAGACTGTAAGTAGTCAGAAATGTTGTCTGTCGATAAGAAACAAATGAGAAGTCTAAGGTAGCAAGGTCCGAACCCTAGCGTACAAAAATCGGCCAATGCCTTTAGCCGAAACCTTGAAACCCATACAGTTTGCTTTGTATCTCATCAGATAAATCCGATTGAAGACGGGTTATCATTGTTAAAAAAGCTCTAGGGTTGGGAAATCTATACTGATCACGCTCTCGATCGATCGGAATGTTGGATGTTGGGCATGGGTTGTAGAATAATTGTGACATCACTTGGTGTAGTGTCTGGTCCTGATGCTAGGAAAGGGTTTTGTTCAAGCTCGCTTTTGCATCAATAATCTCCTGAATATACAAGCATGGGCTGAAACAACCATTAACATTGCTGTTGTGCTTGGTGTGTATCTAGTGTATTTAACTACTAATAGGTTTTACACGTGACTAGGCCAACATTGATGTTCCACATGCTTTGTGAATATTTCAATATTTTATCCGCAAGAAAGAAACCATATCCATTCAAAATTTACTCTAAACCTTAGATCTCCTCCTTTGTATCAGTGTTAGTGGTATCACATAAATACCAACCAAAACCAGACATGTTCTGCTCTAGTCTAAGTTTTGTTCTTGGAGCCTATGACATGCACGTGTACGTAATCAATTAAGATGTATTATACTGAATGCTTTTTTCTGTGTATTCCCAATTTTATTTGGCTTGTTGGATGTGTTAAGAGGATCTATCACCTCAGATTTTTAGCTATTTGGTTGTAAGAAGGAGAAATGGGATGGGAAGTGGAAGACTGCTCACTGTTAATGTTGAGAAGTCTAACCCAGTGCCTTTTATCTTCCTTGGATACCGAGAACTAATTTTCCAGCAAAGGCGAGGAATGGGAATGACAACCGTTGGAGCATATATGGCACTTGCTAGTCTACCTTCAGGATAGAGAAAATTATTTCCTTCTGGAACCATGAATACAAAGGTGAGTTGCTAATAAAAGAAGATTATGAGGCATCTAGTTAGCCTTGCCAACTGGCGTAGCCAATAAACAAATGGATCTGGGTGCCGGTGGACCATTGGATCACGATGAGTTTGTATCTAGCTGAAGCGACTGTACTATGCGGCGGTTTTGTTTGTGGTTGGTGTGTTGTACCCATGGTTTTAGGGAATACTGATATAGGTGACACAAATTGTTTGAAGAAGGATATTTATGATAAATCCTTCTTTTTTTTCGTTTCTTTTGGTTATATATATATATATATATATATATATATATATATATATATATATATATATATATATATGAGAAAAAATATAGCTTAGATGCCATCTAGCGGAACTCCGACAGATGCCATATAATAGATCTCTCTGTCATTCTTTTATGATTTGACTGCACATTATGATTTTCGTATCGTAAGACGTACACATAAAAATTCACATAGTTTGTAGTTCGCTTACTCATGTATCAAATGGTTGAAATATGACGATTTTTTCAACAATAGAACAAATGGAACCATTAGGTCAATGATTAAACGAACTCCAATTGATGTAATTATATATATATATATGTGTGTGTGTGTGTGTGTATAGAGAGAGATAGACTTGTGTCGTTCCAAAAAGATTTGAGGCCGATTCTTTCCCACTCAAATACCAACATCTAACGTTCAAATACAAGATCCACTCCGTTGAAGTTGATCTATATTATTTCAAGTATCTATAAACCAAAAATCAAGCATTTTGAATACTTTTTTCTCATGCATCAAGTGGGGGAAAAACGGACGGCCTAAATAATGAACTAGTTAGTTTGACAGTGTAGAACATTTGAAACCTAACAAAAATGGTTTGTAGGGGTTTTTAAATGTTTAGATCATAATCAAATGGTCGGATCGAGAATTTGTATGTCTGTCTTTAGATCTAACTAACTCACTACTTTCGGCCGCCTATTTTTCGCTGCTTGATGGATGGGCAAAAAGTATTCAAAACACTTGATTTTTGGTTTATAGATACTTGAAATAATATAAATCAACTTCAACAGAGTGATTCTTGTATTCGAATATCGGAGGGTTGTATTTGAGTTAGAAGGATTCGAGCTTAAATTCTTTTAGAAGGACACAAGTCTATCTATCTATCTATATATATATATATATACACACACGTCAGATGACACTAAATTTATAATGTGTGGTCGGATCGTGAAAAAAATGATAAGGAGATTGGATTTTTGGTGCCCCATTTGATGGAGTTTCATTGGATGCCATCTGAGGTACATATTCGGATATTCCTCTCTCTAAATATACATATAGAGAGAGAGAGAGAAAGAAAGAGGTCTTCGTATGAGAAACTTTCTCACACGAAGATCGTAAGAAAATCATAGAGGAGCGATCATGTGGATGATCCGAACCGTTCATCTTCATCTACATACTTTATTTAGATTACTAATAAAAAATCACGCAATTTCGAGCCTTTTTACTCATACAACAAGTGGTTACAAAACATACATTATATTCACCGTAGAATAAAAATGTCATTTGATGCATAGGTAAAAAAGCTCGGAGTCGTGTGAATTTTTATTAATAGCCTAAGTAGAGTATGTAGATTAAGATGAGCGGTTCATATCATCTATGGAATCACTCTTATATGGCTTTCTCATGAAGCTTATTTTGAGAAAGTTTCTCACTAGAAGATTTCCCTATATATGTCTTTTTTGCACATTGTGCTGGTATGTTGGGGCGAGGCAGGGTGGGTGGTGGATTAAGTGAAGGACAATGCAAAATTTGTTGCGGATCAAAGAGTGTGTTTTTGGACTTTCTAAATTCTTTCGTTAAACGTTAAATATAACGTATAAATCCTCTCCCTCTTTAACCTTTCTTTTTTCTTTTTTCTTTTATGTTATTTTGGTGTCGTTGTTGTTGTTGCCTTTCTTTCTTTCTTTTCTTTCTTTTGGGTGGGGTGGGGGCATGGAGTTTCCAACAGGTTTTTTAGAGAGGGGACACATTGCTTCTTTAGAGAGGGGACACATTGCTTTGTTGGTTACACATACTGGTGGTTATAAGTATATACATCCATGGTGGTAATTGATTTAGTTCTATGGAGGCTTTTGACGTGACTTGTTGATTTGGGATGACCCAGGAGCCCTTGCTTTCATTTAGGTGGGGATATTTTGTTGTTGTTGTTGTTGCTGTTGTTGCTGCTGCTGCTGCTGTCGCTTCTGTTATTATTTGTTTGGTGGGGGCAGGGACTGGATTATTGTGCATTGCCATGTTTGATAGGCTTGCTTAACCTTGTGTTTATGTTACTATGCGCCATTTAGGGGATTGTTTTCCTTCGTTGCGAGTACTTTATCGGGGGTTTATACAAGGAGTTTGGTATTATATTCTTTTGGAGTTACTAGATGTTTATCATCTCTACAGCTTGATTTGATTCTTTATTAGATGTAGGATGATGTTGTTTTTGTTCTGTATCCCCAGGGGAATGGAGAATATCTTTGCACTGTACTAGATCCTGTTTAATTCAGTTGATGTCAATAATTAAGATATATCTTATTCTTTATAATCAAACTCCTTGACTCAATAGTGATAATGCTAAAAGTTTTGCTTTCCATGCCTTATACCCAATCTAATGAATAAAAGTTCTTTAAACTTGTGCCCAAACTCCATTCTTTCTTCTCTTTACTGGGATCACATACCATTATTAAGTTACAGTTGGATATTATGAAGCACGGACACGGGTGTCGGATACGACACGGACATGGACACAGGACACGGCAAAATTCAAAAAAAAAGGATACGGGGACACAACAAGAAATATTTTATTATTATTATTTAAAAATAAATTTATAAAATCTCAATCAATTGATCAACAAACTAAATTACAAATCCACACGTGCACAAAAGTCACAAACTATAAAATATCATAAGTTTATAATAATATTACAAGTAAAGAATAAAAGTTCACAAGTTCAAAACAAAATTAACCACCGTTATATGTCTTAAGATGAAGTCGAAGCTAGTCCAATGACTTCTTCATTATCTCTTTTCCATCATCTGCAAACAATACGGCCTCCATAGTGGGTTCATCAAGAGAAAGAGTAGCAAAATCTAAAACACCGGCACCATGAATGATTCAAGACAATAACTACATTTCCACTTTCAATCTTCTCCTCCCTTCCAACTTTTTTCAATTTAGTTACAAACTTTCAAAGAGGTGCATGATCATCCATCGGACTACTTGAAGAACCTTCTATTAAAGTCATATTTGCTCTAATTTTTAAACACAAAACACACAACAATATCAAAATCCCATATTAATTAAACTCAAATATCTACACAATCTTACATCAATCATGCAATTCAATCAACATAACAATTTAATCATGTATGATAATCAACAACACTCAACAATATCAAAATCCTACATCAATTAAACTAAAATTTCTACACAATCCTACATCAATCATGCAATTCAATCAACACAACAATTTAATCATGCATAATAATCCTCTCTCTCCCTTTCTTTCTCTGCGCCTCTATCTCAGTCTTCTCTCAATCTCTCACTGTTTTTCTCTACTCTCACTGCCTCTCTCTCAGTCTCTCACACTCTCTCAGTCTCTCTCTTAGACTCTCACACTCTCTCAGTCTTTCTCTCTGTCTCTCACTCTCACTCTCCTCTATCTCTCACTGCCTCTCTCAGCTCCTCTCTCTGTCTCAATCTCAATCGAGAGATCGCAGAGTGAGGGGGGAGAGATCATAGAGAGAGACAGAAGGGGGAGAGAGACAGAAGAGAGAGGGGAGAGAGAGACAGACAGACAGAGAGAGACAAAGAGATGGGTGGAGAAAGAGAGAGAGAGGAGAGAGGAGGAGAAAGAAAGACAGACAGAGAGAGGAGAGAGGAGAAAGAGAGAGATTAGAGGGGGGAGATATTACCTGAGATCGTCGATGATGAGGTGGCTCTGTACGATCGGAGATCAGTTCAACTCGATCGGTGATGTGGAGGAGGCTCTACACGATCAGAGATCAGATTAACTTGATCGACAATGAGGAGGCTCTGTAAAAGAAAAATCAAAATCAAAATGAAAACCCTAAATCAGAATCCTAAAAACCCTTAAATTAAGCTTACCTTTTTTGCCGCCGCCGCTGCCATCTCCGTCGCCGTCGTCGTCGTCGAGATGGATCCAACAGAGGGATCGAGAACGAGAGGGAGAGATCTGAGAGAGAGATCAAGAATGAAAGAGAGCAGAAAGAGTTCGAGCATCGGGTGAGAGAGAGAGGGTATATACGAAGCGAACAAGGTTTTTTTTACCCGGCCCGCTACACACCCGACCCGGTGAGAAACGTGTCCGACCCGTGTCCAAACCGGGTAAAACTCGGTCCGCTGAGCGGACACGGGCCAGTTCGTGTCGGGGGCGTGTCAGGCATGCGTCCGTGCCCGACATGTACCCGACACGGACACGACCTGGGTCTGACCGTGTCCATGCCTCATAGGTTGGGAACTCACAAAATGCTCTTAAGCATCAGTAACAACCTATGAAGCACAAACACATCCATTGTGAACCATGTTATATCAGGCATGATTTTTACGCATATTTGACATGATACTTCTTGTCATGTCATTACTGTTTTTTGCGAACTATGTTAGAATTTCGTGCCCATGTCTATGCTTTTTAGTAGCTATTTGTTCCTGAGTGCGTGTGAAATGGACAAAGCGTAGGTTTTGGTGGCTTTGTAAGTTCATATATATTCTTGTTACAACAAAGAAGAATATTAGTTTGCTTGATTACTTTTACTAGAAATTCCAGGATCAGGCACATGATTTAACTGGAATATAGGCTGTCTGGTTATTGTTTTGTGGAATTTAATTTCACTTGTAATTACAGTTCAAGGTTTGCAATTGTGTCGGAGTTCACTTATGTGTGTGAAAATTCGAGAATAAATTTTCTCAAAGAGAACATTTACTATGGGACTTACATTGCATACTATTAGATCATTAACATCAATCGAAACAATAAAATTTGGGATTCAAACATACAATGGATGTTGGAATTTAATGGCATGAAGCATCTTCACTTATATGTAACCAAATGGCATTAGTTGGTGTGCAATTCCATGATTCTCATAAAGTCCTAAACACCTGATATTTCAACTATAAGCAACCAAATGACCCCTTAGTCACTGTTTATAAATGACATGTATAGTGATAGCGGGATATGCTGATTGCTTGCTAATCTTGATCTATCTTTTTTCTTTTTCATCTCTCTTAAATGACATGTATAATGATGGCACTATTTGTTTCTGAGCAGATTATCTAAATCCTTTCCATGCATATGATGAAGGCAACCTCTCCTGGCTGGTAAACTTTCATTGTTTCACTGAACTCTTGTGAAAATTTTCTATGTACTTGCAGCAAACAATTACTCTTATCTTATTGTTGGTTGCCTACAAGCATCTTTCTACCACAAGGAATCAATGTTATTTAGTATTCAAAATTCTAATAATATTACAAGAACCTTAGCCTTTTGCATAATCCTCTATTGACAACATTTATAACTGGTGCGATTTTATCTTTTATGAGCATAATTGTTCTGATCACTGTTCGAAGAATATGAATATAATAACAATAAAAAGCACAAATAGTCAAAGCAGTGAAAAATGAAAATTAGCACTCTCCACACAAGCCGTACATCTGCAGGAAGCAACAATGTACTCTTATTAATTATTGAAAATAGAGAAATACCAGAATTAAATAGTCCATCAAACTGGCTTCACAAACAGCCCTCAGAATCATGACCCACATAATCTGGACGCATACAAAAAGTTTCAGCTTTTCTTCTCTCTGTGTTCCAGACATAGTATTTTACTAAAAGAGATGAAGCTTGCTTTTAACTCAGAAAGCAATGCCCGCTGCCTCATCATTTTTACACAACAGTCACTATTATCCATCCTTGTGCACAGCCATTTTAACACCTTATAAAAGCTCTTCTAAAAAGAGTTCAAATACGGATAAAACTGTGCATCACATTGTTGGGTTAAGTTGGAAAGCTGGAATCTACCAGAGTTTTTTTGCTTTATCGAAACTACAATTAAAATTGGGAGTTATGTTTTCAATTGGAAAGCTTTCTTAAGCTAATCACTGCATTTATAGTCGTAGATCTGGACTTTACATGGATACAGTTTCATAGGAAAAGGCCCAAAATGACCAACATGGAAAGGGAGAGCCCTAGCTTGAATCTGCTACGGCATCCTTTCACTTGACGACTAGCTTCATCTCAGCCAAGAGAATATCTCAATTTATGTTCTTTATATATTTGCACATTGTGTCTTGTGCTCTGGGGTTGACCAAAGTACTTTACTACTATTATTTACTATGATGTTGATGATAGCATGTTTCTCGAGATATTTATTGTGTTCTCCTAGGAAACTGTGATTAAGGTTGTTAGGAAATATAATTTGTATAAGGAGTGGTATGTGAGTTGTCTTAGGAGTATAATAGGGATATGAGTAGAATTAAACTTTCTTATATCTATATAATGTAATTGAGAGGAGAGAGATCTGGTATGTGAGTTGTATTAGGAGTAGAATAGGGATATGAGTATAATTAGATTTTCTTGTATCTATATAATATAATTGAGATGAGAGAGATCTCTAAATAACTCTCTAATTTTCATAATTTAAATCTTCTCATGATATCAGAGCCTTAAGATTCTCTATCCTTAGCAACCTTCGTTGTCGTGATCTCCGCTCTCCATCAAAACATCTATCAACATCTCTCTTCTTCTCTACTTTATCATCTTCTTTTTATTTTCTTTCTTTTTTTCCTTCATTCAAATTTGATTTGATTTAGATTTGTAAAAAAAAAATTAGTGTTTATTGTGAACAGTAATAGTAAAAAAAATTCTTTAGGGATGTGCAATTAAATGCCCATAGTTCTTTTGACTTGAAAATTGACTTTGGTTTCGGTTTTGATTTTCTGATTTGAGTGCCTTTGTAATTTTGGGTTCTTTTGCTTGTTTCTACGAGTTTTGAGTGCCTTTGTAATTTTGAGTGCCTTTGTAATTTTCTGATTTGAGTGATGTTAAAGGGATAAAGCCAGCAATTTCTGAGTTTGTATCTGAGAAGTTCATTGATAGAAAGTTGAATGGTGATACCTTTCTACAGTGAAAACGAGTTGTTAGAATCATGTTACTAGGAGGCTAAGAATCACCACCTGACTGACGATCCTCCCAATCCAAAGACGCAGACTTAGAGGCAGGACGGTGCACTACTTTTAGGACAAATCTTGAACAGCATGAAACCACATGTTCAGGATCTGATTCTACACTAAAGGAGTATAAAGGCACTTAGACAGACTGTATTCAGGAGATAGCAACTTGAGTTAAGCCTATGATGTCATTCAGGAACTATTCAGGAGTAAACATGAAAGTCAAATATTGGCCTAGTTCTATGCGGATTTCAACAAATTTTCCGAGATCAAGGAGATTTTTTTCTATTACATCTGATGTGAAGGAGATGCAGGAAAGGTGGAACAAATTGATGGTCCTTGTTTTCTTAAGAGCACTGCGTCCAGAGTTTTTGAAGGCTCGATCAAATGTGCCTAGTAGTTCTACTGTAAAATCACTTGAGAATACCTACCATTTCTTACGTAAATTTGTTCATTGGGAGTCATAGAATCCAATCATCATGGAGAGCCAGGATCGTTTTACTCTTGCGGTCCAAGACAGAACAATAAGAGGTAAAGGTTGTGGGAGTGATTTTGGAGTTAAAGGCTGTAGGAGAGACCGTAGTAGTGGTCGTTCAAAAGGACAAACAGAAGAGATGATTTGTTATTATTGTAAGGAGCTAGACCACACCAAGTACAACTATCCACTACTAGAAGAGAAGTAGCAGCAGTCGTTTTGATCTACTCATGTAGCCACACGTTAGGTGTAGCAATCTGATAGCATGAATTGCGTTAGTGAGTGGAGCAGTTGTATCAGTAGTTTCAGACAACATCCACTCCACCTTTCATAGCCACTTTGGCCCTGACAGGTAATCCCATTGCATTTTTCATCTAGTTCTCTTACTTGGATTATAGATTCAAGAGCTTCTGATTACATGACTGAAAACAAAGGTATTATGTTCTCTCTTAATTCTGCGTGTTCTTTTCTCGCTATTACATTAGTCGATGATTATACTTATATTCAAAACATAAAATTTACTAATGCTACATCTTTATCTCTATCATCTGTACTTTATGTTTTAAACTTTTATTTAATTTACTATCAGTTAGTAAAATTACTAGAGCATTAAATTGTTCAATAAAATTCTATCATACACTTTCAAGAATTTGGAATGAAGAAGATGATTGGCACCGGGCATGAGAAAGACAGATTGTATTATATAGACTTGGTCTCTAAACGAGTAGCGTGCTTCAGTTCAGCTTCATTTCTTGATCATTACTTTCAATTCGGTCATCCCTCTTAATCAGTTTTAAAAGTTTTGATTCTTGAGTCTAGTTAAACTGAGTCTTTAGAGTACGAGTCTTGGCAATTAGGAAAGCATCATCGAATGTCTTATCCTAGTCGAGTCAATAAAATGGCTAATCACCCATTTGATTTGGCTTATTCAGATGTATTGAGTTCATGTTTAATAAAATTCAAACTTGATTTTTAGTATTTTATTACTTTTGTGGATGATTCCTCGCGTGTTACTTGATTTATCTCATGAAATCTTGTTCTGAAATATTTTATTTATTTCAAATTTTTTGCTTGAGATTAAAACTAAATTTAACACTTCTATGAAAACCTTATGATCTGATAACGCTAAGAGTATTTTAGTTCATCTATCACAAATTTTATAACTGAGCATGGTATTATTTATCAATTCTCACGTGCATATACTCCTCAACAAAATGACATCACTGAATGTAAAAATCGTCAACTGCTTGCACATTACTTATTCATAGAAAAGTTCCTAAGTATTCTTGGAGTGATGAAGTTTTTATAAGATATTATTTAATTAATTGGATTCCTTCTTCTGTTTTGCAAAATCAAATCCCATCCTTAACAAAATGACATCGCTGAATGTAAAAATCATCAACTACTCGCTCATTGCTTATTCATAGGGAAGTTTCTAAGTATTTTTGGAATGATGCAATTTTTATAACATATTATTTAATTAATTGGATTCCTTCTTCTATTTTGCAAAATCAAATCCCATATCCAATATATGTTCCCAAAATAATTTATTTTCCTTATCACAAAGATTTTTGGACATATATGTTTTATTCAGAATAATGATCGTCATAAAATAAAACTAAATTCTCATGCTTTTAAATGTATTTTCTTAGATATTCTTGGACACAAAAGGGGTGTTAGTGTTATTGTCTTTCACTGGATCGTTTTCTTATTTCAGCTGATGTTACATTTTTTGAATCTTGGGTTTGATAGTGAACCTTCCCCTTTAGAGTCCGAGGATGACAAATTTTTTTTTCCTTATTCAGGGTCTACCAGTTTTGCATACTCTATCGTCAGTTGATATAGATCTACGTACATTGTAACTTGTTCATGGAGAACCAAAACCCCTTCACCGGTTTGGAGTCTTTACAAGGCTTATCTCAACTGCACCTGTGCCAACATCTTCTACTATTCTGATTTTAAGATCATAAACTAGTGAGAATATATTTGCAAACCCTTTAGTATGTTACTACTGATTTTGATATTGTCTCTGATGATGATCTTCCCATTGCTCTTCGTAAGGGTAAATGCACTTGCACATCTTACTCTAGTTTTTTACTTTGTATCTTATTCACATTCTCTTCCTCTTTTCATGTCTTTATTTTTTCTATAGACTCATATTCTATTCTCAAGTCTGTGCCAGAAGCCTTGTTTATCCCAGAATGGAAGGATGCCATAAAGGGAAAAATGTTGGCTTTAAAAAGAATGGCACCTGGGATCTTGTTGTTCTTCCTTTCGAGAAAAAAACAGTTAGATATTGGTGGGTATACACCGTGAAGCTGAATCCAGATGGGTTATTGGCTCGTTTGAAGACTTGTTTGGTTGCCAAAGAGTATTCTCATGTGTCTGTAATAGATTATCAGGACACCTCGTCGATTGCAAAGCTGACGTCTGTGTGAATTCTTATTTCTTGGGCTGTTACTCATCATTGATCTCTCTATCAGTTAGATGTTAAGAATGCTTTTCTTAATAGTGTTCTTAACGAGGAGATTTAAATGGAGCAACCACCAGGTTTTATTACTCAGGGGGCGTCAGGGAAGGTGTGCAGGCTGAAGAAGTCTTTGTATAGATTGAAGTAGTCATCAAGAGCTTAGTTTGGATGATTTGCCTCTGTTTAGGATTTTGGTCTTTCTCGTTCTCCAGAAGGATCACTATGTGTTTTGGATACAACATCAAGGGAAAAATTACTTCTTGTAATGTATGTGGATGATATCATAGCCACTGGTGATGCGCCGCAGGGAATTGCAGATCTGAAATGCTACTTGCCAAGTATTTTCAAACAAAAAATCTTATATCATTGTGATACTTCTTTAGGCATTGAAGTAGCAGATTTAAGAAGAGAATTACTTTTTTTTAGAGAAGGTATGTGCTTCACATGCTCTTTGAGACAAGTATGTTGGGGTGCAGAGTTGTTGATGCACCTGTGGAAGCTAATGTCAGGCTGTTATCAAATCAATGGGAGATCTTAGATGATCCTGGTAGGTATTGGAGGTTAGTGGATAAGCTAAACTACATAACTATAATTATACATGATATTGCATTTGCTGTAAGTATTGTGAGTCAGTTTCTCTCAGCACCAAGGACCACTCATTGGGATGCAGTAGTACGAATATCCTGGTAAAAGGCTTCTATATTCAGATTGTGGATATACCAGAGTTGTTGTTTCTCAGATGCTGATTGGGCAGGATCACTTATTGATAGATAATCTATCACAAGTTTTTGGTTTTTCTTGGATGAAATCTTGTGCCATGAAAAATAAGAAGTAAAGTGTGGTGTCATGATTTAGCGCAGAGTCAGAGTACTGTGCATGGCAAATGTTATTGTGAATTGATTTGGGTTAGATACTTGTTGATTAAGTTTGATTTTGCTTCAGAGTGTCCTATGAGGTTATATTGTGATAATCGGATTATTGTTCACATAGCTGAAAATTCAGTATTTTATTAGCGTATAAAATATATTGAAGTGGATTGTCATTTAGTATGCCAGAAGATAGAAGAGAAGATTCTTTAAGCTTGACATGTTTCATTCGGTCATCAGTTGACAGTTCTGCTCACAAAGTCTTTTGGGAAGAAATGAGTTGATTTTATTTGTGACAAACTGGGCATGTATGATATATATGGTCCCGCTTGTGTTGTGACATGACAACTATGATACCAATTGTTTGAGACCAATAATCAGATTACGACACCAACTGTTGTGTACGCCCAAGATCGTGATCAATGTTGCAGAACCATGACAATATGTAATACTTGCAAAAGAAAAATATTGCAGAGCAAACTAGTCATATCAAGACAAAATAGTAGAAAAGAACACGATGATTTAACACGGTTCGGCGGGTTCGGGCTAAACTTGACCTACGTCTACGAAGAGAGTACTTGAGAGTGATTTATTAATAAACTTGGTAAAGAGATCTAATCTTCTCCTTAAATCCCACAAGATTATAAGAGTATACCTTCTTTCTGTGCACCATCACTTTCCTTCCTCTTTCTTAGCTTCCTCTTCACCTTCATGATACAATGTTCTAGCTTACAACATTTATTTATAGAGTTCTATAATACAAATCATATTCAAACTATGAGATGATCTTGACTGGTTGGATGCTTGAAAAAATTGATCAATCCTTGTAGGAGTTGATTTCCTTAATCTAGAAGAATTTTAGATTATTTAAACTTTAGAAACAAATCTTTATTGAATAGGAGCTGATTTTTATTCAAACTCCATCAGAAAAGGAACTTGAATGCTCCCGAAAAGGAAACAGAATCATGTTTTGGGCTACTGGCTGTCAACAGGCCTTTGGCCTGTCAAAAATCTGTGTTTCCTGTTCATTGTGTGCGATCGATAGGCCTCTCGACCGTCACATATTTTTCTGGATTTGCTTCTTTTTTAGAATTCTTCTTTCTTCTCTAATTCGATTGGATCTTCTTTGACCACCATCTCTTTTGAAAGCAGTCAATTTCACAACAATTTCTACCTTGACTTAAAGCTTTTACCAAATTACCTTGAGAATTTTGAAATTGTATCTTGATTCTTTCCTTGATTGTAACAGTATCATGAAGCTTTTATTCTTGTCCTCTCTCCCTGGGACCTTGGCTGACTCACCGTCATGCTTTGAGCCATCTCAGGCTTTGTACGAATGCACTTTTTCTCTTTCATGCAATATTTTGATCAGATTCACGTCCTATTGAGGTCTTCCTTGAAGCTTTCGCTATAAGCTTCCTTCCAAGCTTACCACTGAAACTTTATTTTGATATGAGTTCCTTCCTTCAGCTAGTATATCTTTTCACACTTTTCTCCTTTCAGGATTACCCTGTCTTCTTGCCTAACTGTGACGATATCTTGTTGTACTTGGATCTGACATTCTCCTTTGTTGAGCACCTCTATGGATATTAGATTGTATCATACTTTCGGGACATACCAGACCACCTCTAGTGCACGCACCATCCCATCTCTTCATGTCACATTGACTGTCCCAGTGCCGATGATCTTGTAAGTCGAGTCATCCATCATTTTAACAGCCGCTTCCTCCCTTGCATCTAAAGAGTTGAACATATCCTTATGCGAACATACATGAACCACACTACCAGAGTCTAATATCCATCATTTATCCTAGAAGTGTTATCTATGAAAGTCGTTAACACATTGGTGCCCGATACACCCTCTGCTACGTCTGCCTCTGTAGCTTGCCCCTTCTTCTTCGATCACTTTTGTCGTTGCTTACATTCATTCTTTCAGTAACCTTTCTTTTGACGAAAGTGACACACCTTCGACGAACCCGTACCTTCTTTTCCTCCTCTTCCTTTCCTTCTGTACCTTCCAACTTAACTTGATTTGACATTTTTCTGATCTCATTAGATAAGAGAGTTGACGTGACCTCCTCTAAGATGAGAGTTTTTTTCCGCAGAGCATGGTAGTTATGATTTGATCGTATGACTCCAAAAGCAAACTGAGAAGTATTAATGTCTTGTCTGTCTTGTCCTCCACGTCAATTTTGACATCAACAGCTAGTAGCTCGCTGATGACTTTATTGAAGAAGTTCAGATGCTCCAACACTATCATCCCTTCATGTGCAGTCTATATTATTGTTTCTTCTAGCACCTTGTTGGAGAGGCTCTTTGTCATATTCAACATTTCTAATCTTGGTCACAAGCCCGTAGCTGTTTCTTCATCCATCACGTCATACATGACATCGTCTGCGAGACATAATTGGATCGTGCTTGTTGCTTTCAGATCCAACTCCTCCCAATTCTCATCTGACATATCTACATGTTTTGCTGATTTTTCCTATGAGGTTTTGTGAAGACCCTGTTGCACCGACATCTTCACTCTCTTTTGCCATAGACCAAAGTTTTCTTTATCATTGAATTTCTCGACTTCAAACTTGCTCGCAGAATATCCTATCTTCGACATATCACCTTATCATCAACTTTAAGCTCCGATACCAATTGTTGTGGGATGACAGTTATGATACCAATTGTTGAGACCAACAATCGAGTTATGACACCAATTGTTGTGCGCGCTCAGACATTGCAGAAACGTGATAATATGTAATACTTGCAAAAAAACTATTGTAGAGTAAACTAATAATACCAAGACAAAAGACGAGGATTTAACTTGGTTCGGCCCAAACTTGTCTTACGTCCAGGAGAGAACTTGAAAGAGTTTTATTAATAAATTTGGTACAAGAGATCTAATCTTCCCTTTGATTCCTACAAGAGTATTCACTCTCTCCTTGAATTCTACAAGATTACGGGAGTATTATCTTCTCTCTGTGCACCGTCACATTTCTCTTTCTTTCTTGGCTTCCTCTTCGCCTTCATGTTACAATGTACTAGATTATAATTTTTATTTATAGGGTTTACAATACAAATCCTATTCAAACTATGAGATTATCTTGGTCGTCAGATTCTTGAAGAACTTGATCAATCATTGCAAGAGTTGATTTTATTTATCTAGAAGAATTCTAAACCCTTTAAACTTTTTGAAACAAATCTTTATTAAATTGAGACTGATTCCTATTTGAACTCTACCATAAAAGGAACCTAAACGCGCCCGAAAGGAAACAAAATCCTATTTTTGGGCTGCTGGTTGTCGCAAAATCTGAACTTGTTCCTTCTCTGTTGATTGTGGTCGACAGGGCTGTCGATCGTCCATTGTGTGCGGTTGACAGGCTTGTCGACCGCCACGCATTTTTCTGAATTTGCTTCTTTTTCTGAGTTTTTCCTTCCAATTCTATTGGATATTCTTTGACCATAATCTCCTCTTGAAAATATGGCAATTTCACAACTTGAGGGGGGGGGGGGGGGGGGGGTATTAGGAAATATTATTTATATAAGAAGTGGTATATGAGTTGTATTAGGAGTAGACTATGGATCGGAGTAGAATTAGACTTTCTTGTATCTATATAATATAATTGAGAGGAGAGATCTATAACTCTCTAATTTTCATAATCTAAATCTTCTCAAAAGTAAAATGCGATGTTCAATGATAGTCTAAATGATGTGCAAGCCTCAACTTTACAGGTTAGTCTTCCGATCGTGATATGCAGATTACAACAACAATAACAAAGCCTTTATCCTGAATTCTCTTGGTGGCTTACCATAATCCGATAAAGTTCAGGTTTACGTTGAAAGAGAGTGCTTGTGTGCTGAACCTGAATATTATTACGTCAATCATGATATGGGTGCTTGTCATAAGCTCATTTCTTTATTAGTGCATATCATCCTCAACCCCAAGTTCCATGTTGAAAATGTTGTTCTTGTCCACTCAAGAAACATTAGTCTTTAAGTAGTGTTGTCCCATTTTGTTTCTTTTTAAATACTTATCTGGACAATATTCTTAAGGTTGCATATGATTTGAGGTTTATACATGAAATATAATTGGTTTGTTCAACAATTCAAAAGATATTCCATATATATTATCTCAAAATAATTTGGAATACTTGTGGGCCTATTGTGGCAGGCTGCAGCGGAAGCAGAAGCTGCAACTTTGTCAATTGCAAAGCGAGCAATACCTGATGCTTCATCAACTGATGAAGCAAACCAAGTTGTTCGTGGGAATTGGCTTAAAGCAATTGACGATCACCATCTGCAATTTGGGAACTCAGAGACAAAGGATATTATAGACATTGGTTGCTCTGTAGGAGTGAGCACAAAATGTCTTGCAGACAAGTATCCTTCAGCTAATATCACAGTAAGTACATGAAGATCTATTCACTCTTTATTTTCCCATGATACTTTATTCTTTTCTATTTGCGCCTAGTCAGTTAAGAATATATATTACAAATATGAAAGAAAATGGATGTAATAATTACCTGGAAAAAGAATATACATCAGGGAACTAATGAAAACGATACTTTATTCATTTTCTTTAACTATATATTATAAAAGAAAAAGAATATACTTTGTTCTTTTTCCCCCTCTACTTACCAATTTACAAATATAAATCAAGTATATTTTGGCCCGATACCGATATGACACGATATAATTGAAACGGTACTCAATATTGCTGTTACAACAAGATGAAACAACCGATAAAATGCCGATATTGCTGATAATCCTACAGCCGATACCGAAACCAAGATTTTAAACCATGATATAAATAGCGTACTTATAAAAGAAAAAGGATGTAATTATCATAATTCAAGCAATCAAACCCTCCACACAAAAAAAGAAAGAATTTAAGTTAAAAAAGGTAAAAAAATGAGTAAATAACCCCAAAAGAGCAAAAGAATAAAAGTTTGACATATCTGCCTCAGCTGTTGTCTAGGCCCTAGGCTAGGCACTTGGGAGGCATCTTGCGTATCAAAGCCAAGCACCGAACACTTGGGCTTCATGGCTACTCATGTGCTACGTGAGGTTGCCTAGGAACCTAGTGAGTTTCATATCTCTGCACAAAAATAAAAGAGATGATACCTTCTGCTGTATATCCTCCTTGACCTGGAAAAGCTTAAAACTGTTTTTCAGAGTATTAAAAAATTATAGAAAATTATATATATATATATATATATATATATATATATATATATATATATATATATATATATATATAATATAGAGAGAGAGAGAGAGAGAGAGAGAGAGAGAGAGACTTGTGTCATTCTGGAAGGATTCGAGGCCGAATCCTTCCCACTCAAATACCAACATCCGACATTCGAATACAAGATTCACTCCATTGAGGTTGATCTATATTATTTCAAGTATCTATAAACAAAAAATCAAGTGTTTTGAATACTTTTTGCCCATGCATCAAGTAGGAGAAAAACGAACGGCCTAAATAGTGAGTTGGTTAGTTTAACGATGTAGAACATTTGAAACCTAAGAAAAATAGTTTATAGGGGTTTTTAAATGTTTAGATCATAATCAAATGGCCGGATCGAGAATTTGTATGTCTAAAAATATAGATCTAACCAACTCACTACTTTCGGCGTCCATTTTGCGCCGCTTGATGGATTAGTAAAAAGTATTCAAAACACTTGATTTTGGTTTATAGATACTTGAAATGATATAGATCAACTTTAAAAGAGTGGATCTTGTATTTGAATGTCGGAGGGTTATATTTGAGTGAGAAGGATTCAGGCTCAAATACTTTTGGAAGGACACGTCTCTCTCTCTATCTCTATCTCTCTCTCTCTCTCTCTCTCTCTCTCTCTTCTCTCTCTCCTATATATATATATATATATATATATATATATATATATATATATATATAGAGAGAGAGAGAGAGAGAGAGAGGGAGAGATAGAGAGACAGAGACTTGGCTACTTCCAGAAGGATTTGAGCATTTTTCCACTCAAATTCAATTCTACGGCATTCAAATACAAAATCCACTTCGTTGAAGTTGATTTACATTATTTAAAATAACTAAAAATCAAAATTCAAGGGTTTTATGGTTTCTTGTCTATGCATCAAGTAGGCATAAAGTGGACGGCCACAAATAGCATATTACTTGGGTCTATGACTTTAGAAATACAAATTCTCGATCCGATCATTTGATCATGATGTAAACATTTAAAAACTCACACACACACACACACCAATTTTTATTAGGTTTCAAATATTCTACACTATTAAACTAACCAACTCATTGTTTAGGCCGTTCATTTTGTGCCTACTTGGTGCATAACATAAAGTATTCAAACATTTAAAGTTTTGTTTTTAAACACTCTTAACAATATAAATCAACTCCAATGGAGTGACTCTTTAATTTGAATAGCCTAACATTGAATTTGAATAAGAAGGATTCATCTCTATATCCTTCCTTAAGAACCTAAGTCTGTGTGTGTGTGTGTGTGTGTGTGTGTGTGTGTGTGTCATGTGGGCTTTCTCATATCAATCATCATTTACTTGGTTATCTGATTTTACTGTTAGTTGCAGTTCAGTTCCCTGATATAGAAAAATTGACTATAATTTCTTTTATTCTTATCAAGTATAAGCTAGAATACTTCTTTCTCTCGCTTTTGTTTTTCAATCACTTGGTTATTAATTGTTTATTGATCTTTGTTGTGTAGGGACTAGATCTTTCTCCTTACTTCCTTGCTGTAGCTCAGTACAAACAAAAGCAAGGAGCTCAGAGGAGTAACCCGATAAGGTGGATCCATGCAAATGGTGAATGTACCGGATTGCCTGCGAAGTCATTTGACCTGGTCTCACTTGCATACGTGGTACGCTAATTTCTACCGCTTATTATTGATATTAAGTTCTCATTTATTATTATTGTTATTGTTATTTTATTAAAATTCTTCTATGCTCATCTAAAATTATATTTATGTGGGGTCATGTCTATGTAGTGTTGTTGGACAATTCTATGCTTATGTGCTGATTTAATATTCTTAGCCAAATGCATAGAAGTCATTACTTATGATCATGTATTTTTAGATATTCGTCGGAAAAGGAACTATCACCTGTATCTTGCCAAAGCTAAACCCTTTTAGCCAATTCTATAAGGTTCAGATATCTGAATCCTTTTTCTTACTCTCTAAGAATTCACTTGATACAGGTCCAACTTAGTTTTGTTCTGGTTGTTGGCTTCCTCCTATTCTCGGACTTAGGGCTGTTAAACTAGAAGGTAAGACATGAATTTATTGACGAGAGTAATACCACTAATAGGAGGGTTCATGGTGTCAAATCAGCTATGATCTTAATAATCATCATGACAAAAGGTTACAATACATTCTTTTGATACTTAAAAACACTTGTGTGTCATTCAGGTGATTTCTAATTTAAGGATCTGTGGTTAACTAATCTCCAACTTTGTCCAAACGTAGGTAAATTTTAAGGTGGTCACTTTGTCAGCTCCATGAAGTTCCCCCTGGGTTTTGAAAAAACGAAATCTAACCAAACAACTGTACAACCAACTGATTAAGCCCTCAAACACAACTCAAATCAACTGGTTTATTTGGTTTGGCTGAGGCGGTTTTCTGTTTGGGAGGCCAAGAGAGATCCGGGATCTAGTTGATGAAGACCGCGAACAAAAGTCTAATCAAATTCCAATCTTTTAAAAATAAGGGTTTTAATTTAAGTATTTCACCTGCCTTTTACAGTTTTACATATGTTGTATTATATGTTGCGGGAGTTATTTTGCAACTATACCCTTTATCATCATAGAGTTTAGAAAAAATGAATTGGTGGTGAATTTTAATAAATTAACATATATATAAATTGTTTTTAAATTATAAAATAAATATAGCATAAAGTTATCCATTTTAGTCATTTTTAGCAAGCATATCCCTTTATCTTACCGCCTTTAAACTTGGTTTGATTATGTAATATGCTATATTTTTGTTAAATGGTGTTGAGATAAGTTACCAGGCATTTTATGTATGAAGGGTCCCTCATGTCTGGAAACTGGTTTCAAAAACTGATGTCGTGTTGCATGTGAAACTTAAAGAAAACAATTTCTTATACTTATACAATACTATCAGGAACCTTTTTTGGTTAATTATGTAAAACTTGTCGACATACCAAAAAGTAATATCCCAAACTACTATTATACTTGCGAACAAGATCTTTTTTAAAAAACATTTTTAGAAATGATGTTATATTTCTCTAAAGAACATTTATCATATATTAAATACAATTTTATAAAAAAAAACTTCTAATATCATATAACTTATATAATATACATATACATACACAAGAATACAAGTATGTATTTGTTTGTATTATTATACATGCATATAAATGTTTCTCCTATTTTTTAAGGGTTGTGACTTCCCTGTAACTATGGTTGAGATTAATAAACTGTGACTAGGTTTGACATGTAAGTTATGAAAACCAGGCAACCTGTGCTTTGATTCCTTGAATAAAATTATTAATTCAACTCCTGTGCATTGCAAATTTGTGAGAGAACATGTGCAAAATCACTCAAACGTATAAAGGCGTATGGGAACACGACCGTATATGTTGGAGGTATTTTGCAACTACATCCTTTTATCAGCTTAGAGTCTAGAAAAACTGAACCAACAGTGAATTTTAACAAATTAATATATATTTAAATCTATTTTTAATTACAAAATAAAAATAACTAAGGTTTATGCTTAAAGCATGTCTCTTTATCTTACCCACTTTAATGCTTGGTTAATTAAGTAATATGCTAGAATTTTGCTTAAATGTGTTGAGATTAATAAAATGTGGTTAGTTTTGTCATGTAAGTTACAGAAACTATGCAAACCATCGTTAAATTCCTTTAAAAACATTATTAATTGAGCTTTTGTGTATTGTGCTATGAGAGGGCATATGTGCAAAATAACTCAAATATATAGGGCATCTATGGACATATGACCTTATGGTTATTATGCAACTATACCCTTTTATCGTATTCGAGTTTGGAAAAACTGAATTAACAGTGAATTTTAATAGATTAATATATATTAAATTAATTTATAATTATAAAATAAATAGCTTATGCATTTTAGTCATTTTTAGCAAGGATATCCCTATAGTTTACCCGCTGTTATGCTTGTCGTAATTAAGTAATATGCTAATATTTTTTTTTCCTTAAATGGTGTTGAGATTAATAAAAGTGAATAGTTTGTCATGTAAATTATGAAAACTGGGCAAACCATGCTTTAATTCCTTAAAAAGCATTATTAATTAACTTTTGTGCATTGCCAGCTTATGAAAGGGCATATGTGCAAAATAACTCGAACATATAAGGGCATGTACAGGAATATGTAAAGGAAGGTGAAATATGTAAATTCACAAAAAACTTTAGGCACATATAGTTTAGGTGAAATATGTAAAGGAAGGTGAAAGCTTTTACTCATATTGGTTAAACGGAAGGAAGGAGGGAGGGAGCTTACCTCAGGCCCCCAAAAGAATATATGTTTTAAGAAAATCATTCAGTTCGTCTTGGAATATTACAAGTCTAAAACTGATTTATCGCTACTCAAGATCCCGAAACTGAACTGATTTCTCTTTAAAAAAAGAAAAACAGACTGGAACTTGATCGGTTCCATTTGATTTTTCAGTTTGAACTGTACATTGCTCAGCTTTAGTTTACTTTAGAAACAAAGTAACAATGATCATCGATTCATCATAATCGGTTATATAGGAAGGATCTTGTCACATCACATTCTCTTACTGTAAACTTGAATGCATATTGGGACCTACATGGATAATTGATATGCTGAAATTCTACAGATGGAAAAGAACTAAGGTGGAATTTGTTGCCATAATCCTTGAATTCTCTCTTCAACAAATTTCATTTGAAAAAGATTCTTGTACAGTTGTGAATATTTTCGGTGGGAATTCTGCATCTGTCTAGTATTCTTCCACTTTCACATTAGGAAAACATTACGAGTCAAATGGAACTTGCCGCTCTTTCTTATCATGAAAGGTAAGTGGCTCACAGTCGACAATCATATGATTGGTAGGATAATTAAAATTGTTCATATGACACTAAACAAAGTCAATGCAGGAAATATGCATTTGGAACTCTCTGCTCCTGTCTAGCATTCTCCCTCTCACATTTAAAGAACTTTACAAGTTGGATGAAACTTGCTTCTCTTTCTTATTGTGAAAGGTAGGTGGACCTCAATTAGTGAAAAGTAATGATGATTGGAATTACTCAATGACATACAAAAAGAGATGGGAGATGGGTAAATATTTTGTACCTAGTTTAGAGTAAGATCACTGTGTTTTATATACTATTAGACTTAACACTCTCCCTCGTGTTGGAGTATATACATTATATCTGCTCAACTTGTCACAAATATATCTAACCCATGATCCCTGAAGAGACTAAGTGAACAAGTCTACCCACTAATTATCGAACTTTAGTCACTTTACATATGCAGTTTTAATGATCTCCAAGATTTTTTTAATCTGCTTCAATTGTGATTGAGTTAGGATATGTTCAATGGATGATGATGAATGATGATGACGGTGACCTTGAGAGGATGTTGGAACCATAGAAGAAAAAAATCAAATCATCCAAGGAGATGAAGATTAGATGGAAAACCAATAAGTGATGGAGAAGTAAGGGTGCAAACGAATACGGGTATATGTGATCCGATCCGATTCAGATCCGTATCCGTGTTAGTTGCGATACAGATATAAGTTTTCCTTACCAAACAATATCTATATTTGTATCCATATCTGTGTTTAAAAAATGGAGACATATATGGTAATGCCCATCCGTTCCATATCCAAGGCACTCCTAATATGAAATCTTTCTAGCTCATTATACATATAGTTTATGCAAAAAGAATGTATACTTAGCTCATTATACCTGCTATATGTGTACATTCATTAGTAATTTCTTCTATTAGATAATTATTGTAAGTAAATCTTTTCAAGTATTAGAATAAGTAAAATTAGAAGTAACATGTTTTTTTAATTTTTACTTAAGATGAATGGTGATATAATGATATCCTTTTGCAATCCGTAACCTATCTGTTTTTCTCAATATCTGACCATTTCCGATTTCGACTGATACGGATATCCATTTTTCTTACCGAACCATATCCGTTTTCGTAGTTAGCAAGCGGATACAGATATGGTAAATGCCATATCCTATCCGTATCTGATCCATTTGCACCCTTGTGGAGAGAAGGGTTTAGTTGCGAATGTAGTTTAAATGGGTGGAAATTTCATGAACTGATAGCATTATTGGAGTTGATTAAACAATAGGATGGAAAACATTCATATCCTTATTTAAGGCAACTTTTATGATTAGGGAAATATTAAAGAAATGAGGTACTAATATCAAATTATTTTGAATTTATGGGGCATATAAAAATCGGTTTTGAGTTCCCATGTCTGTTATTTTCAGTAGAAAAATAAGAGCAACTGAATATTGATAATTTACCAATAATTTAAAGTTTTCGATGTGTGATTATGCTCTTTGATCTTTGAGTGAGGGTTGTAGGATTTCCTACATGTTGGGTTCATGAGGAATCGGATCCTTGAAGAAGTGCTATAACATTTAAGGCACAAGCTCTATTGCCACAAGAGAAACATGTGTTGTACATCCTTGCATATTATGAAAACGTTGCTACAAAATAAGGCACCAACGCCTATCACCATAACAAAAATGTGGCATTAGCATCAATATATTCATTCCAAGTAATTTATTTTATATATTTCTCCAAATTTTCCCTTACGTGCTTGGATGTGGTCATGCTCGTAAAATTAAAATTATCTAATCAAGAATCTCGGGATACCAATCAATCAATCTAAAAGAATTTTTTTTATAATAATAGTCTATATATAGAGAGAAATATGCCTTAGATGTCATCTTACGAAACTCTGTCAGATGACGTATTAAATCTCTAATCTCCTTATCATTTTTTTACGATCTAGCCGCACATTATAATATTTATGTCCTAAAACGTACATATATAAAAAAATCACGTAGTTTGGAGTTTGTTTACTCATGTATCAAATTGTTGAAAATTTAATGAGTTTTCAATAATAGAACAAATAAAATCATTAGATCAATTATTAAATAAACTTCAATTCACGTGATTTTTTATATGTATACATCTAGGAGATAAAGATTATAATATGAGGTGGATTATGAAAATAATAGGGAAATTAGAGTTTTGATGCGCCATCTGACAATGTTCTGTTAAATGGCATCTGAGGTACATACTCTTTGTATATATAGAGAAGGGAATATGTACCTCAGCTGCCATCTAAGAAAATTCTCTTAGATTGCGGCTCAAAACTTCAACATCCTGATATTTTTTTTCTTGATCCGACAACACAATATGAAATTCATATTCTAAGATGTGTACTTATAAAAATTCATGTGATTTGAAGTTCGTTTGATCATGTATCAAATGGTTGAAAATTTAATGATTTTTCAACAATGTAACAAATACAATCATTTGATACATGATCAAACGAACTCCAAATCAAATGATTTTTTATAAGTACACATCTTAATACATGAATATTATATTTGTGCGGTCAGATTATAAAAAAATATCAAAATATTGGAGTTTTGAGCCGTCATCTCAAAGAATTCTCTTAGATGACAGTTGAGGTACATATTCTTCATATATATATATGTATATATATATAGACTTGTGTCATTCCGGAAGGATTCGAATCTGAATCCTTCTCACTTAAATACAACACTACAACATCCGAATATAAAATTCACTCCGTTGAAGTTAATTTACATTATTTCAATTAACTAAAAATCAAAATCATGTATTTTGAATACTTTTTACCCATCCATCAAGTAGGCGCAAAATATATTGCTTAGATCTATGTTTTGACATACAAATTCTCGATCCAACCATTTCATCATGATATAAACACTTAAAAACTCTCACACACCAGTTATTTTGTTAGATTTCAAATATTCTACACCGTTAAACTAACCAACTCACTATTTCAGCTGTCCATTTTGCGCTTACTTGATGGATGGGCAAAAAGTATTCAAAATACATGATTTTTTATTTACAGATATTTGAAACAATGTAGATCAACTTCAACGGAGTGGATCTTACATTCAGACATCGTAGGATTGTATTTGAGTGGGAAGGATTCGGCTTCGAATCCTTCCGGAATGACACAAGTGTGTGTGTGTGTATACTTGTCATTCCGGAAGGATTCGAGCCCGAATCGTTCCCACTCAAATACAATCTTTTGACGTCTGAATGCAAGATCCACTCCGTCGAAGTTGCTTTATATTATTTCAAGTATCTGTAAATCAAAAATCAAGTGTTTTGAATATTTTTGTACATCCATCAAGCGGTGTAAAATGAACGGCCGAAAGTAATGAGTTGGTTAGATCTATGTCTTTAAACATACAAATTCTCGATCCGGCCATTTGATCATGATCTAAACATTTAAAAACCCCTACAAACCAATTTGTTAGGTTTCAAATGTTCTACACTATTAAACTAACCAACTCACTATTTAAATTGTCCGTCTTTTCCTACTTGATGCATGGGCAAAAATTATCCAAAACACTTGATTTTTAGTTTATAGATACTTGATATAATATAGATCAACTTCAACAGAGTGGATCTTGTATTCGAATGTCGGATGTTAGTATTTGAGTGGAAGAATTTGACCTCGAATCCTTCCGGAATGACACAAGTCTATATGTGTGTATGTGTGTAAGGGATGTGTTTTGACATAATTATGCTCATAAAATAACAAAATAATCTGGCTAAATTGCAGAATAATTCTCTAATGTTTCCTCATCTTTACACAAATGCTTTATTAATTTTTTAATTGCACTCAAATACCTTAATATTTTCTTGAATTTGCAACCTACTACCTTTCATTAGAGATTCACATTATATTCTTATGTGACTAACACATGATTACTTCTTAGACAATGTTAGCCTCCTTCTACATTGTCTAGACACACTTGTCCTCTTCTTCTACCTCCGCCTTTTTTCTTTACTAAACGCTACTCCTATCACAAAAAGAAAAAGAAAAAAGAAAAAGAAACTAAAAAGAAACTTGAATCATCTAAAACTAACACAAAAAAATTAAAAGAACAATAAAGGAAGAAGGGGAAAGCTATTATGTGTGTTTTAGTCTTAACTTTTCTTCTTTCCCTCGAGGGCTAGCATTTGTGGGTTACATTGTCCTCCTAAAATCCACAATATCCTCTTTAAAAATTTCAAGATATTATCAAAAAAAAAGCTAAACCCAAACTTCCAAAACCTAAAATTATCCTTAACTTGTTTTTTACATTTAAACTTAAAAGTACCTCTTAAAATCCATTTAAATATTTGATGAAATCTTATCTATATGCAAACCTTAGTTAATGGACCAGTTTCTATTTTTTTTAATTCTCTAATCCTTCAAATTCTAACATATCAAAAGAATACTACTTAAACATAGACAAATGATAATATGGTTATTTTAATAAGTGTAACCCTTTCTCTTAGAGTTTGTGCAAGTAGAGTGCAAGACATCTTTTTAGGTATTCACACAGCTGGAAACAATAGGGTATTTTTGTGCAGAGGTAGTGAAACATTAGGGTATTATTCTGCAGTTTAGCCAAATTATCTAGATTTAACTACCAGGCAATTAATGTGAAGGATGAAATCCATTTATTATAACACTATATAAAATCAGATTACTCGAGTCAAGAGGTTTGACCTTAACCCAACCTATTTAATAATCGGATTACCAGGGTTGAACCGATTAAGGCTAACCTGAACCAGCTAGGCGCTAGCTTTGGGGGTCGGGTTTGGGTTGGGTAATTGGGTTGGATCAGGGTTGCCCGCCCTACTAGGACCTCCTTCACAAAGCAAAGCAAATAGCTGATCATTGTCCTTGACCTGCATAGGAAATCCTCATGTTCTCATTCATAATTATGCATCTCCTTCCAGCTTGCTGATCCTATCACCGGTACAAGTTTCTAGCTATATTTTGTGACTAATGTTCCATTCAACCATGGGTCAACCAAAAATCATGTGCCCTTACCACTCTTTATCGCTTTCTCACCATCAATACCACATATTTTCCTGCATCTTTAATATAGTTTTCAGCACCAACACAGCAAACAAATCCTCCTATTTGTTTGAGAAAGCTTTTCCTTCCAAATCCTGATCGCAAGTACTCTTCCATATCTGTGTCACTATAGCTGGCTCATTCAACATGGCAATATTCTCAGTCCTATACCGTCTTCAGTCTTAGTAGTCAAGGAAGCATGGACACACCTCTAATATGAATTCATGTTTGTGTTGGACATCAACACTTCTTGAAGACACTTTTCAAATTTATCCTCAATTTCCTAATATATTTTTTAAGTTAGGACATTCTGGGACACTTCTTTCGCACATATTTGACATTTCTTAGAAACTTCTTCATCGTCATTAAGATATTTATTTACTTCCATTTTATATCAAAAACTTGTACTTTTTTCTTTAGTAGAAATGGACGATGTAAGACTACTGACTTCTATAGAAGCATGGAAAGTTTAGGTATGTTTCAGTATCAGAGGTGAACACGGTGTTACTCCTTATGCAAAGGCATAAAATTCATAATATGTTCATAATTTATGCATATTCCCAAACATTATATGTTCTTATATGGGATGTTTTGGATTGCGGGCATGTCTAATATGTATCGACATATGCACTCTCTCTCTCTCTCTCTCTCTCTCTCTCTCTCTCTCTCTCTCTCTCATATTTATATTTTATTGTCATGTCACCATGACCGCGTATCCGACTATGTAAAGAACTGCCCTGGTTCGTGTTCATGGCCATGTTTCTTATTCCTAAGTCTGACAAAAAAAATCTCTAGCTAATTATATACATATTCAATCCGTGTAAATGAATCTGCATGTAGCGAGAAATAACTTAAAAGTTTTTATAGGATATATGCTCAAGAAGCATGCATTTCAAGAGGCAAGACGTGTGTACTCTAATAAAGATGGAACTTGGTGGAGTCATATGCACACAAAGATCCTTCCTGAAATCTTATTTAATGTGGAAGTGGCATTTGAAAGTAATTCATAGAAAGTTGGTTTTCTTTCCCAAGAAACCACAGTGCGGGACGTAAGCTGTAATGCAATACATGGGAAGTTCGCATTATATACATTAGCTAAATGCCTCGGTCTATGATTTTGATTTCAGATCTTTGAATATAAAAATATATGTTTACTGGGCATTTTAGTATATAGCCATTTTCATTCCGTGCATTAAATGTAGTTGAGAATGAGATAATTTTGTAACTGTGTACTGACTGCAGCATTATGATATGTTTAGTAGTGGTTGATATTTTTGTAACTGTGTTCTGACCTATGTAGCACGGACACTCCTATCATGGAGTCGTCATGTCCGAAACGTGTCCGACACACGTGTCATGTGTATTTTTCAGAATTCGTCACGTGTCCGCATGTCGTGTCCGTATAACATAAGTTCTAACTGCAGCATCATGATTTGGTTAGTAGCGGTAGGTGAATTTTGTGTTATAATAGTCAAGATTAATTTGTTAGCATCTTGTACAAGGGTTCCTTAACAACTGTGGCACTCCTTGAAAATGTGTAGCTCCACGAATGTCCTGCACGAGCAACAAAAGCCTTAGTGAAGGAAGCTTTTCGCTTGCTTCGTCCTGGAGGCACAATTGCTTTGACAGACAATTCGGTATGTATATTACCTTTTCAAGTGCTCTGGAGCTTACAATAAATCTGTACATTGAATCATATTTTTCTCTCTGCAGCCTAAGTCCAAAGTTCTTCAGGTATGCTCAAACTGCATCTTAATTTGGACTCCTCGACTGCTAACTTGATGCACTCTAAAGTGGCCAACCTCTGTAATCCTTACTGCTTGTAGGAATTGCCACCAGCATTGTTTACTCTGATGAAGAGCACTGAGCCATTTCTTGACGAATACTACCTGTTAGATTTGGACAACACGATGAGAGAAGCTGGATTTGTCAATGTCGTCACTGTTCTGACAGACCCGAGGCATAGAACTGTGACGGGAACAGTTCCTAACAAGTAGCGGTCCATTCTCTTGCCCATTTATTTTCAGTTTTCCATCACAAAATTTACAAGAGACTTCATTCTTTTGTTCATTATCCTTTCCGCACGTGTAAATATCTGACACAAGATATGAATATTGTTACCTTAACATGACAGAATCCTTGTTTTCATAGAATAATTGATGGTACAAAGATAATTTATGCCTTGACCTGAAATCTTTCATGTCATTTTGAGATACCTTCTCTATGTGCGAACGACCACCTATATTCTTTCACGCACCCACAAATACCACATAATGAATACTGAACATAAACTTTATAAAACTAAAGTGTTAATTTTGTCATTGGACCTTCCATGGAGGCATTAAATCAGTCACACTGCGCCACATGTTGTTCCATGTCAAAACAAAATTCTTATTATTGTGTTTGGGTTGGGTTAGGTTGAGGGTAGAGACCTGCCAGAAAAACTTTAGGCTTGTGGAGTCGGCCCATCCCTTGTCGCGGTCCATTATCTGTCCAAAACCTAGCTCTGAAAAGGCCAACCACTAGAGTGTCTAGGATACCAAGGCATGTCTATTCAATGATCATGCCCTCTCATCTTCAACCTAAGAGTCAAATCAATTAAGCATGTTTCAAGCTTTGGCTGTTTCATGGTGATGAGACTTGTTTTGAATCATTTGTAGACTCAGCTAAGCTATCAATCCTTCCCCCTTGCCTTTTCTCACAACCATTTCTTCTTGTGAGAAATCAAGAATGCACGCGGCAATCCTTATGTCGGCTTGTTTGTAGTTCAAAAGCGCCCAAAACGACATTGATACTAGCCTACAACATTGCACTCAATTTGCATGAACTTATTGAATTATGCATGGACTTGCTGGATTACTGCTGGCTCAGTATCATCCATGCTTTTTAGTTTTTTTTTTTTTTTTTTTTTGCTAACAATGCATTCATTCTATCAAAAAGCAGTTTGAAAGTCAAGTGGCAGCTGGATAGCTGTCACAGGATGGCCTACAAGGGACTAGTACACAAAGATAGAGTTGAGGCATCTCCATTTTATATACAAACTCCATATACATTCCTCAACTTGTAGACTTTGCACGTGCATGTGCACAAAAAATACAATCTGAATTAAAAATAAAATACCAGTCCCCTTGCTACTGTTTTCTCTCTCTTTTGCCTCAAAGTTTGTGGAAGAAAACAACACCTAATGGTTTCCATGTGGTTCACAAATCCTTGCATGCCATCACTTCAAAATTCTCATGGTATCCCCCATATTATTATTCTTTTTGGACCAGGACAGGACAGAAGTTTCTCCCTTCTCTCCATGATTGCTACTTGTCTGTTAGATTAATTAATACCAGTAATAAAAAGCAAAAGTAATGCTATTGATTTGCTAACACTGAACACTTTTTTTAATCAGGAGATCATGCAAGTTAGTAGAATAACAAATAATGAAATGAAATCTGGCATCTGATTAGTGATTAAGTGTCTTAATTAATCCATGATTAAAATCCCCCCAACAAAGCTTTATTGGGCTCAATGAGCTCATTGAGCCCCTTGTCTCCCATGTGAGACCATTGATGCTTATTAGCTCCTTTAGTTGGGCTTTGCTTTAAGTCGTGACATGTAGTAGGTGTGGTACATCCTCACACGATGATCGCCAAATTCTTATTCTTTCCTATACATTAAGATGAGTGAAAGCTTAAAGGGCTATTAAGAAACTTAATGGAAGAGGTTCCATGCATTATGCAATGAGTTGCTTTGCTTTAAGTCACCCGCTAATTAGTATTCGACTAGATAGTTAGAAGTTATAATTATTAGGCTATACCCGCCAGCACCACCAACTTTACACGTTTGAAATTCCATTGGATGCACCGAAGAAAAATTCTATTAGTAAAAGGTGGTAAATTGGTGAAACTTATGAAGTGATTGAAATGGGCGAAGGATAGTGGTAGGGATTTGCCCTTTGAGCATCTGAAAAAGGACCACCACAAGATATTGTCCTCAGATTGAAGCAAGAAAGGCGTCCTCGAGAGATCCATGGATGTCATCCTTTTTCTTCCTCCTCTCATTTACAGTCCATTCCTTTTTCTCCCATGTGGTTTTCTTTGTCACCCAAAGACATTCTTTGACTTGAAACTTCTGATTGGGTCCATTCCTTGTAGTGGGAGTGCTGTTCTGACCCTAAATGGGGCAGACGTAATCGATACTGGAGCACAGGAAAGCTCCTGAAGAAAATGATCATGCAACCACTGCCTGCTCAGTTCATTCACCTGCAATTGTGATTTTCTGGAGTCAGTCTTCATGGCTGTTAGTCATGTGAAACACGGTCTTTGAGTGTTTGTAATTGAACAGTTGGTGTATTCTTAGGCTTTGTTTGGACGTGTATGAAATGGAATCATGATGTTTGGTACTAGTAAACGAAAGGGGTTACATGTAGCATGTTTTAACAAAAATACACTACAATGTACTAAAGTTTGTTACTGTTTTGATCGTCGTAGGAATCAATACTTACAGAAGAGATGAATGTATGTCTTGAATCTTATTACACACAAGTTTTCTAAATCAATATATACAGTTTAGTGTGCTATCTGAAATTCTTCTTTGCATTGTTTTAAATGCAATCTGATTCTAGTGCTTTAGTCACTCTAGTTTTAACTAGAGTTTCAAAAGGTTATCAGGAACTAGATTTCAATTTCCCAAGCTCTGTGGATCATTCAAAAGTTCCCTAACAAAGTTTGAAAGCCTGTAAGAAGTTTGGACCTTCGATATAGGCATCAGAACGTAAAGTGTCATAGTATCTTACTAAAAGGAAGGGCAACATGAGTAAGGTAAGAACTGATACAATCTTTGACATTGCAAGCCTGCAACAAAGCATGAGAATCCCACCAAAGTTGAGTGAGAGCTAGTTGCAGCTGTTGGGCCTTAGGTTTTCTTGAGCCTAGGTTGTGCTAGGTGAAGTGCTTTGCGTGACTCATCACTGTCATTGCATGGGGTAAGAAAAGAATCATGTGAAAGGACCATCGTTCATCTTTAGCACCTTGTGACTGTTGAACTTGCTAATGGATGCAACTCTGAAATTGAAAGTCTTAAGAGAGTTGTGCTGTGAACAGTTTGAAGAGGCAAGGAATCCACTGCCCCTAGATGTCCACAGTTGCAATCACAATGGCACTTTGGATTTTTTTTTTTTTTTTTTTTTTTTTGCCCAATAATTTTTGAGCAAAATCAAGCTTAGAGATTGCATCATTAAACATCACTATCTTTATAGAAAGAGAGATGTTCACTGGCGCGATAGAGCCTTTGTTCAGTATTAGTGCAAGAAAACTCAAAAAAATATGCATCAAATCGAAGGAAAAGCCGTGGGTCAACACAAGAGGACAATTGACTTTTTGAGTCCTTGTGAGTGCGAGGTGGGTCCACAGTGCCACGTCAGTCAGAAGAATGAGGGGAGGGGAAAGGGACTGGGCCACTACCACTAGTGAGTCTACTTGAGATGAGTGTGTCATTAATCCAATGATGATGGAAATAATAATAGAAGGGGGAAAAAAGTATTTCAGTTCTAATTTGATCATGCGTTTGATGGAAAACAATAAACTAACGTTTATGCACATCTATTCTTTTAAAAAGAAAAAAGAAACATTTATGAACATTGCGTCTGTTTGTTGAAATATGAGATAGGCTTCTGCCATTTTGTAAGGATTCGAGGTGGAATTTTTTCTACTCAAATTTAACTCTATGACATTCGAATATAAGATCTACTCTGTTGAAGTTGGTCTACATTATTTCAAGTAAATAAAAATAAAAAATCATGTATTTTAAATATTTTTTACCCATTCATCAAGTAGGCGTAAAACGGACGACCGAAATAGTGAATTGGTTAGTTTAACAGTGTAAAATATTTGAAATCTAGCAAAAAAATGGTGTGTGTGAGGATTTTCAAGTGTTTAAATCATGATGAAATGGCCGGATCGAGAATTTATATGTCTAAAGACGTAGATCTAATTAATATGTTATTTTCGACCGTCTATTCTGCGTCAACTTAATGTATGGATAAAAAATATTCAAAATAAATGAATTTTGATTTTTAGTTACAATAATGTAGATCAACTTCAACGGATCTTGCAGTCGGATATTGTAGGATTATATTTGAGTGGTTCATATGCACACTTATTAGTCTTTTTAAACAGGAGTTCAGAATTCTCTCTGCTGATTTTTTACATAAGATTAATAAGGACACCTAGTCATAGAAATCACGATTCTGCCTTAGCAATAAAATTGGGCGGATTACTCTGCCTTCTTTCTCCAAAAAAAAAAAAAAAAATAGAAATCACGGTTTTGTTTGCTTTTGTAGACTTCATGACTTTAAACTCTTCTGAAGTTGTTGGAAAGAGAGAATATTGCTGAGGAAGTTGACATGGATTGCCGAGGGGTCGTCGAGGTGATCGCCAATGAAGTCAACGACGAAAAGGCAAAGGAGACAGCAGCAGAAAATAGCAGCAGCAGCAGAACAGGTTGGCCAGTCGACCGGCCCGGTCGACCGGATGTGCACAACGTGCACAAGTTGAAGCTCGGTCGACCGGTCGGTCGACCGACAACTCTCTGTTGGGCACCCAGTCGACCGACCGGTCGACCGGTGGAAGAGGTCGGTCGACCGCCCGGTCGACCGACAGTCGGGTGCGGGTAATTTTCTGCCATTTCGGAAAGCTGTGTATTTAAGGCTGTTGTTTAATTCTAGGGTTTGTATCTGATTGCTGGGGTTTTGCTGGAGCTCTCTTGCATTCAAAGAGGCTGCTAGCAATTGTAATCATCTTTCTGATAATTAATCTCTCTTCTGGATTGCCCCGAGGACGTAGGCATTGAGGCCGAACCTCGTTAGATTTGTTTGTTTGCGTTTGTGCTCTTTCTGGTGATTATTTTGTACTGCTTGAGATTATTCTCTGTGCTTGGAGATTTAAGGGGATTCCTCTATCTGGGTTGTTATTGCTGTGAGGCACAACAAGTGATATCAGAGCATCCAGGTTTCGCTTGGGATTTCTGGAGATTCGGAGGGCTCGAGATCTGATTCGGTGGAGATCGTGTGTCGATCTCAGATCAGAGGTATTGGTGTTCGTGGGATCGGTGTCGATCTCAGGACGCAAGGAGGGCTCGTGAAATCTGTGGTGGAGTAGATCCGGTGAGAAACTCAATTTAGGGTTTCAGGAAAAAGGTAAAAATTGAATTTTTTTATCTGAGTAGTGATCTATTTCAGTTGGTTGTTCTTCCGCATAGATAGAGGATCAAGTAATCTCAATGGCAGAGGAAAGTACTTCAGTTAGGACCATGAATCCTCACCCGAGGATTGATGTTGTCAAGTTCAACGGTACAAATAACTTCGGAATGTGGAGATGTGAGGTTATGGATGCACTGAATGCATCAAACCTCGAAGACACTCTCCTATTGGAGAAGAAGAAGAGCACGACCACTGATGAAGAGTGGGTAAAGATGAACAGGTCGGCGTGTGGGTTGATACGTTCATGTTTGTCGCAAGACATAAAATATCTTATGCAACATGAGACGTCGGCGAAGCATCTGTGGGAAACCCTGAGAAGAAATACCTGACGAAGAGTGTTGAGTCCAGGTTGCAGCTTAAGAGTAAACTGTATCAGTTTCAGATGAAGAAGGGGAGCACATCAACCGATACACGAAGCTTCTTACAGATTTGATAAACGTGGATGTCGTGGTAGAAGAGGAAGACAAGGCGATCATCCTCCTGAACTCACTCCCGGCGGAGGAGTATGAGACATTCACTCTGACTTTTATCAATGGTAGACAGACTCTGGACTACCTTGAGGTGTCGTCTGCACTGACAAGTTATGAGACGAGGAAGAAGGAGAGACATCCTTCTCAGTCAAGCTCATCGGCGGAGGCACGGGAAGTAAGAGGCAGGGGTTCATCAAGGAAGGGTAAGGAGGTTAGAGGAAGATCTAAGTCCAGGTCAGGGTTCAGGGATCTCAAAAGGAATCAGTGTGCTTTCTTCAGAGAGATTGGGCACTGGAAGGTGGACTGTCCGAAGTTCAAGGGAAAGGAGAAAGAATCAAAATCCAAGGCAAATCTAGCAAAGGTGGTTAACACTGCAAGCAGCAAATCACAGGCAGATGGATCGGACTCAGATTCGTCAGTGTTCTCTTTTTCAGTTACTACTCCCGTCATAGGCTACTCAGGTGAAAACGAGTGGATCTTGGACACAGGTGCAACATATCATGTATGCCCTAATCGGGACTGGTTTACCAGTTTTGAGAAGTTGGAAGGGTGTTCGGTCATCATGGGCGACGATCATCCGTGCATCATGGAGGGTGTTGGCACTATTCCAATCAGAATGTTTGATGGGATGGTGAGAGAGCTGAAGGAAGTGAGGTATGTACCTCAGTTGAAGAGGAACCTAATTTCCGTAGGAGCTATGGAGTCATTGGGCCTTGGAGTGTCTATTAAGGAGGGAGTCCTTAGAATGACAAAGGGTTCAATGGTGGTGTTGAAGGCCGATCGCCGGAACAACTTATGCTACTTGAAGGGTAGTACGGTGACAGGGCAAGTGGCAGCTTCTACCAGTCCAAAGAAAGATTCAACCCGGCTGTGGGACATGAGGCTGAGACATGCAGGAGAGAAGTCAATGCAAGCTCTTGCGAGGCAAGGGTTGCTGAAGGGTACCGAAACCTGTAAGATGGATTTCTGTGAGCATTGCATCATCGGCAAGAAGACCAATGTGAAGCTTGGCACAGCTTCACACTGCACAGAGGGTATTCTTGACTATGTTCACACGGATGTATGGGGACCTACCAAGACTGCATCGATTGGAGGTAACCACTATTTTGTGTCGTTCATTGACGATTTTTCTAGGCGCTGTTGGGTGTACACCATGCGACACAAAAATGAAGTCCTAAAACTGTTCGTGAAGTGGAAGGCTAATCTGGAGAGAAGCACGGGAAGGAAGGTCAAGGTCCTCCGTTCTGACAATGAAGGAGAGTACAAATCGGATCCTTTCCTACAGCTGTGCCTTAATGAGGGCATAGAGAGACACTTCACGGTACGAGAGACTCCGCAACAAAATGGGGGTGGCTGAGAGGATGAACCGGACCTTACTAGAGAAGGTTCGGTGTATGTTATCCAATGCAGGATTGTCAAAGAAGTTTTGGGCTGATGTTTTGGCGTATGCATGCCACCTCGTGAATAGGTTGCCGTCGTCTGCAATAGGGGGGAAGACTCCTCTTGAAGCTTGGTCAGGAAAAGCTGTTGGGGACTATGATTTGCTACGGGTCTTCGGATGTCCAGCCTACTACCATGTCAGAGAAGACAAGTTGGACCCAAGGGCAAAGAAAGGGGTGTTCGTTGGCTTCAAGCGAGGAACCAAGGGGTTCAAGATTTGGGATCAAACGGATAACAAGTTCATACTCAGTAGGGATGTCACGTTCGATGAGGCTTTTTTGATGAAGCCTACGGTCTCTCAGCAGGTGGAGACCAGTAAGACCAAGGAGCTATTGCAGCAGGTGGAGATTGATGCAGATCCACCATCTCTAGAGGAATCAGTATCAGTTCGGATCATTCCTGAGGTGACACAGGGTAGTGATCGAGCAGTTGAAGAAGATGCTGAAGAGGATGATCAGGGTCAAGAGCAGGTCATGGGTACTGTTCCAGATCCAACTGTAGTTGAAAGACCAAGAAGGAACACTAGGAGACCAGGTTGGCTCACCACTGATATGGTCATTGCGTATGCACTTCCAGTCGTCGAGGAGGCTATTCCATCTACCTTCAGAGAAGCTGAGATCAGTTCGGAAGCAAAGATGTGGAAAGCGGCCATGAATGAGGAGATGCAATCTCTTACAAGAACGACACATGTTAACTCACCAAGTTGCCCAAAGGGAAGTAGGCCATAGGATGCAAGTGGGTGTATGCTAAGAAGTAAGGATCTCTCCAAGAAGATGCAGTGCGCTACAAGGCTCGGTTGGTGGCTAAAGGCTACGCTCAGAGGGAAGGAATTGACTACAACGAGGTATTCTCTCCTGTGGTTAAACACTCGTCAATTCGTATTCTATTGGCCTTAGTTGCGCAGAATGAGTTGGATCTTGACCAACTTGATGTGAAGACCGCCTTTCTCCACGGCGATCTTGAGGAGGAGATCTACATGAACAGCCCACAGGTTACAAAACTGCAGGGAAGGAAGCGTTAGTATGCAAGCTAAAGAAGTCGCTGTACGGATTGAAGCAGTCTCCTAGACAGTGGTACAAGCGATTTGATAGCTTCATCAGAAAGAAGAAGTACACACGTAGCCACTACGATCCATGTGTGTACTACAACAGGCTACCATCAGGTGAATATATCTATCTACTTCTTTATGTAGATGATATGTTGATTGCTTCGAGGTCGAGATCTGCTATTGATGCTCTGAAGAAGAATCTATCGTCAGATTTTGAGATGAAGGACCTGGGCGAAGCTAAGAAAGTATTGGGCATGGAGATCACTAGAGACCGGAGAGTTGGCAGGGTAAGTTTGACTCAGAAGGGCTATTTGGAGAAGGTACTGCAGAGGTTTAATATCAGCAAGGATACCAAGTCTGTTAGTACACCTATGGCTCCTCACTTCAAATTGTCTGCAAAGATGTCTCCGAAGAGTGTTCAAGAGCGTGAGTATATGTCTCACGTTCCATATGCCAATGCTGTGGGTAGCTTGATGTACGCTATGGTGTGTACGAGACCAGATCTATCACAGGCCGTCTCCATGGTGAGTCGATATATGCATGATCCGGGTCAGGGTCATTGGGAAGCTGTGAAATGGATCTTGAGATACATCAAGGGTATAATTGATGTAGGCCTAGTGTTTGAGAAGGACGACACTGGAAAGTAAGAGTGCATAGGGTATGTTGATTCAGACTATGCAGGTGACCTTGACAAGCGCCGGTCGACGACGGGATATGTCTTCACATTCTCACAGGCACCGGTGAGTTGGCGCTCCACACTGCAGTCTACCGTCGCTTTGTCGACCACAGAGGCTGAGTACATGGCTATGACAGAGGCCATGAAAGAGGCAATCTGGCTTCAAGGGTTGCTTGATGACTTGGGAGTGGAACAGGATCTGCTGAAGATTAACTGTGACAGCATGAGCGTCATCTACTTGGCTAGGAACCAGGTCTATCATGCAAGGACGAAGCATATTGACGTCAGGTACCATTTCGTTCGGGAGATTCTAGAGGAAGGTGACATCGACCTGTTGAAGATTCACACTTCGGAGAACCAGCCGACATGCTTACGAAGGTGGTGTCGGGAGTGAAGTTTGCACATTGCAAAGCTTTGCTCCATGTCCTTCAGGTGGCTTGAGCTTGCTGAAGCTCATTTGGGTGAACTACGGACGGCTTGATCCCTTGGGCAGGGTACGTAGGCAACCATATGGTGCAGCCGCTCTCGAGTCGATGGACAGTTCGGCTCAGATTTGGAATCTTCACCGAGGTGGAGAATTGTTGGAAAGAGAGAATATTGCTGAGGAAGTTGACATGGATTGCCGAGGGGTCGTCGAGGTGATCGCCAATGAAGTCGACGACGAAAAGGCAAAGGAGACAGCAGCAGAAATAGCAGCAGCGGCAGAACAGGTTGGTCGGTCGACCGGCCCGGTCGACCGGATGTGCACAACGTGCACAAGTTGAAGCTCGGTCGACCGGTCGGTCGACCGACTGTAAGTACCCAACTCCTGTTGGGCACCCAGTCGACCGACGGTCGACCGGTGGAAGAGGTCGGTCTGTTGGCCCAAAGGCCTTCCACCCTAGTTTTGATGATGATTAACTCATGTAGTTATGTTTACTAATAATCTTGTGTTGTTTAAGTTTCAGATCATTAGCAAGATATTAGTTGATGATTAGCTTCAACAAGGAGTTTAGAAGCTTTTCATGGTGATTTCAGGGCCAAAGCTTCAAGATCACACATTGCCTAGCCCATGGATGGAGTTTTGGATCGGGTCTACTTGAAGATGAAGATCGTCAAGAAGACTTAGTATCCTAGTTTAGTTTAGTGTGTTTTAGATCCATGTGTAAAGCTTAGTATAGTTGATATGCTCAAGTGCACAACACACATGTTTTCATGTTTTGGAATTGGTTTTCATGAATGATTGATCAAAACAAGTTTACATGGTTTATATGTATAATAGATGTATTCTAGTTATACATACATGCTTAAACATCTTAAACAAACTTATTTTGACTTTCCTATTCATGTATTGAAAAATCAAGTTTGATAAAATACAAGTTTTAGTTTTTGGTAAAATAATAAGACACAAAAATAGTTCACATTGATTGATATTTGAGCTAAACTTTTTACCACATGTTTATATATCAATGCAAAATGATAAAACTATTTTTGGTGATTTTTAGAAGTGTTAAAAGATTTTTCAAAATATTTTTAAACTATTTTTTGACTCAGTTTTCTGTTTCAGGCTTCAACCAGTCGACTACTAACTGACTTAGTCGACTTGGGATGAAGTCGGTCGACCGGGCCGGTCGACCGACGTGCATAGATCTGTGCACGTTTGGCAGACATTGGACGGTCGACCGTTAGGGTCGACCGGGTCTGAGAGCTCTGCTCTCTGTTTGTTTGGGTCGACCGTGCCGGTCGACCGTGTTTGCCCAACGGTCACATTTCTGACCGTTGGCGGTCGACCGGGCCGATCGATCGGTAGCCTGTCAGGCTGCCACATCAGCCTAACGGCTAGTTTTCTGTTTGGGCTATAAATACCCCAACTCTTGGGGGTTTTAGCTAAGATTTTTAGAGCTGATTTTCTCCCATTCTCTGGTTTTAAAAACAAGTTTTTAAAAGAGTTTAAGTGCCAAAAAGATTCATCTTTATTGTTTTCAAGGGTTTTGGAAAATCAAAGAAAATAGGAATTTGGGATATTTGTATTGGTTTTCATTCTCTATCTTTTACAAGAGTTTTCTCAAGTATTTTCTTTGTTGCTTGTTTCCAAAAACACCTTGATTTCCACACTTGAGCTATATCTCCTATCCTAATCTATTAGGATCTTTGTTTTGTGGAAAAGAGAAAAGAACAGAGAGATTGTTTGTGGTTGAAAGAAACCACTTGTTGTAAACACCCTTGTTCTTGTTGTATCCCTCTTTGGTAGAGGTGATCGGGTGATTGGTTTGCTCCCTCTAGTGAGAGGTGGAGTTTGGTTTGTAAACCCTCTTCGGTAGAGGTGTTGTGGTTGATTGGCTACGGGCCTACCCCTCGGTTGTGAGGCGGGTTTGTGAGAGGAGTTAGGTACTCCCTAGTTGTAAAAATCCTTCTCGGTGAAGGTTACCTCGGTGGGAGTCCTCGGTGGACGTTATAGTGGATTGAAAATCCTACACGGTGGTGTAGGCGGGATGTAGAGCAAGGTGCTCGAACCTCGAAACATATCTTGTTGTTAGCGTTTGATCCACTTGTCTCTCTAACTCTCTCTTGTTTATTTGTGCAAAAGTATCATTCATTATTCATATCATACATTGCTTGCTTATACCTTGCATATTTCATATGCTATATCTTGTGTATGTTTGGTTGTTGTGTGTGCCTCACTTGTACTTAACCACAAGAGCTTCACATAGCACCTCAACCCATTCAAGGGGAATCAAGAGGAGTTAGTCCAGAGCCCTTCACGAGGAATTCGGCTACACTTGTGTGTTGTATAAGTGTGTTGCAAGAATAGTTTTTAAGCTTCCGCATTTAGCGCATTTAGTTCACTAGATTAGCACTTACACCTATTCACCCCCCCTCTAGGTGTTTTTCAATTGGTATCAGAGCTAGTGCTCCTGATACTTAGGCTTAACATCCTAAGAGTGAGATCCATTTGTTTGCTAATCTTGCTTGCATTTGTTTGTTTGCACACATTTAGTTTGCCCTCATGGATAGCCCTCCTATGTTTGACATTTCTAGACTTGAGATTGGAAGGTTATGATGAGTAGCTATTTGAAGACCCTAGGTTTGCATGTCTTTCTTGCGGCCACCAAGAAATGCTATCTTGGAGATCGCAATCATATAGGGGCCAATGCACAAGCCCTAGAGGCCATTAGAAGCACATTACCTAAAGAATATCTTATGCGTGTTCTAACATTGATTCCGCCTTTGCAGTGTGAAATTTGTTGACAACAACCACCACCTCCAAGCTTCAATTGCAAATCCAACAAGAAGAGGAATATAGTGGAGATGAATCCGAGCCGCAACAATGCTATACGGTCCAAGGGAATGACTCCCTTGAGGTACTTTCAGAATCTCAACTAGATAATAATGATTGTGCTAGTTCTTCAAATGATTTTGTTGATCCCCATACTTTAAATGAAGAACTTTCTATTGTGTGTGAAAAATTAATTGAAAAATATAACATTTGAAAAAGAAGACTTGTGCTTTAAATAAAGAAAATGAAAAATTGTCTTCTAAACTGATTGTTGTGTTTTGCAAGAGAAGGTTGAGGTCTATAATGAAAGGATTCATTGAGATCTCAATTAGAACTTGCACTTAAAGAAAATGAGTTTTTAAAATCTAAAAATGATTGTCATGTTATTTTGAAGAAAAATGAAAAATGTCTTCAAAAGTTGATTTTGTCTTAAAGGAGAATGTTGCTTTGAAAAATAAAATTATTTCTATTTCAAATGATTTAGATGTGTGTTTAAAGAAAAATGTTGTTTTACAAAATAAGATTGCTCATGTTTGCCATGCTAGGGTAGCTTCACCTAGATCACCCCTTGCATGCACTTTCTTCTAAGATTAATGATGATATTTGTTTGTTGAAGAAGAAAGTGGATTGTTTGGGCTCCACTATGAGCCAATGTGCCATGAACCACTCACTTTGGAAATCTTGGTTCGAAAGAAACAAGTTCCATCCTTTATGCATGCACACCCTCCACGGCATACACATGCTCCTCACGGACACACCCATCACATGTATGCTCATGTGTACACTTGTACACATGTGGTCGTAAGGGCCACCTTGCTAAATTTTGCTTTGATAGATTACATAATGTAAATTTAGTAAAGAAGTTTGTTTGGGTTAGAGAAGGTACTAACCCCTATGGACCCAAAAGAGTATGGGTACCAAAGACCACCCCTCGAGTTTTTGATGTAGGTGTGGGCTCTCACATGACGTGAGAGTAGCCGTACCTTGGAGTGGATGCATTCCGAGCTCATGGAAATCAATTGGATGCATCACTTTCAAGGGAAGGTTTGGTGGAGATGACCACCATGTTTTGGAGACAAGGAGAGTTGCCTTCTAGGTTTTGGTAACAATTCCTAACTCCTAATTATTGTTTACATACTTTCATGATCATATGTTTTATAGCATGTTTTGATGTTTAGTGATCATCATGAATATGTCATGTTAATTAGATTAGGTTATACATATTAGTTGGTTGAAACACCATGTTTTATATGGACTTATATTTTGTGTTCTCATCTTGGTTAAACTAATTTGTATGACCTAGATCTAATGCACATGCATGTACATATTGATCATATATGATTTGTATTTCTTTTTGATGTTTATAGATTATTGTGAAAATACCATGTTTATTGCATCCTTGACTATATGAATAGCAATTTGAGACACCCATTTTGTGTTTCATAGTTGTTTAGCTATCATGTTTATCATAGGTTTAATAACATATGTATTTGCATGATAATCATGTTTTTGACACTAGTATAAATCCTAATCTAATGATTTGTGTTTTGTTTTTATGCTTTATGCCTTGATTACATGTTTAGATGTTAGTTTTCATTAAAACTAGAAGATTTATACTTGTGCATATAGTGGGCCACAAATAAATCTATATATGTTTGGGCTTGATTGCTTATTTGGACCCGTTAGATGTGCTAGTATAGTCTAGTTTGATGATTCATACATTTAAACTTGTATTCCTATTTGTGGATTTGTTTTATGATCGTGTGTTTCACTTCATGTATATGTTTGTATTGCCAAACTTTAAGATATACATGTATACCCCTTGAGTCATTTGCCTCTCATGCAAATCTATATATGGACTCAATTGTGTTTAGGGATATGTATGTATACTTATTGTGTTGACAATTCATACATATACCTTGAAATGAAATTTATTTTGGTGAAGATTTAGTTTTTCTTGATTTTGTGTTTAATTGTTTAACTTCATGTATATGTCTATCTTGTCCAAACTATTAGATATACATGTTTATCCTTTTTGAGCCACGTGCCTTCATGCATATATTTTTGTGGACTCGTTGTGTTTGGATATGTATTTGCTTTAGTTTGTATAAGACATACATACACCTTGAAGATTAAATAGTTTAGATGATTTTTATGTTTTCATGTTTTCTTGTTTCAAGGAATTTGAGCTTAATTTGAAAATTTCATAATGTCCATGTCACACATTACTTGTACACTCACCATTTTTAAAATATTTCTCATGAGTATGTTTCATGAGCATGTATGGACTTTATTGAATATTGAGGTTTTTAAGTGTTATGTGATTTACATGTGTTTATGAAAATTATTTTTGTTGTATCCTTACTTGAAGGATTTCGTACTAGTTTAAAAGATTTTCCATTTAACTAGTTACGGTATTCTTCATTTTGGTAGAGTTTTTCAAACAAAGCTTATTTTTCAAATCTATTTTTGAAAAACCCCTACCCTTAATGGGAGGTTGGATAGGAGATCATGTTCATGTATGCTTTAAATGAAAATCATTTAAAACTTGAACCATGATTGGGAGGTATTGTAATGATGTATACACTTGAACTTATTGTTATGTCAATTGGTATAATTGAACTCTTTCAATGGTATCATTTGATCTTTTGTATACTCATATGATTATTGTGTATGTATATTTTCAATTGGTATCATCTATTTGTGATTGGTACTCATTCTATTTCATACGCATATACTGTTTTATTTGTGCTATATATTTCTATATCTTGAGCACAAATCTTGTTTATGCTAGAGCTTGAACTTCACTTTATTTCAATTGATTTAGTTTTCAATTGGTATCTTATTTCAAGCCTACGCATAGTTTTTGTTGGTATTTCATAAAGGGGGAGAAATTCGATTTTCATATTCAATTGGTATTTGTATTTCCACTCCTTACTTTATGATAGAAAATACATTTCAATTGTTTATTTGGCTTAAAAAAATATACTATCTTTTGATATCAAGATGTCTTGTGTTTTAAATTGTATCTAAAAATTTTGTTTAAAGTAAAATACAAAAGTTTGATTTGTATTGATTATATGCAAAGAGAGCTTAACATCTCTTCCACATATAGATTCATGTTGAGTGTATCTTATATTGAGGAGCTTAACATCTCTTCTTTATGTGGTACACGTGTGTAGGGGGAGCTTCACACCTCCTCTTTATGCATTACATAATGTGTGTTATGTGAATTGGGCTTAACATCCCTCTTTCATGTAATGCATATGTGTAGGGAAGCTAACTTAGCGTCTTCCTTCATGAATGTGTATAGCATATAACATTTATTGATCTTTATTTGCTTTCAATTGGTATCAAGATGCTTCATTGACATATTTTCAATTGATATCCTAATTGATTGTCACCCCTATTGACCTTGTTTTTGTTTTTAGACAAAAAGGGGGAGAAAGATTTTTACCCCTCATTTATTGTTTTGATTGTTTACCCCTTTCTTTGATGATTGACAAAAAGTGAGAGAATAATTTGTGTTTTATATGCATACTATATTTTTGCATATATTAAGTTTAATTGGTATCTAGAGCATCTAGTGTTTTTGTTAATGTTTTATTAATTTAATTGGTATCTAGAGCTTCTAGAAATGTTTATGTGTTTTATGCATGTTGATGCATACATGTTTATGTACATTCATTGCATATCTTTTGTTATTTGTTTATGCATGAGTTAAGGGGGAGCTTCTTTGAAGCTTAACTTTAATCCATGCATATATAACTCTATGAGTTTTGTCATCATCAAAAAGGGGGAGATTGTTGGCCCAACGGCCTTCCACCCTAGTTTTGATGATGATTAACTCATGTAGTTATGTTTACTAATAATCTTGTGTTGTTTAAGTTTCAGATCATTAGCAAGATATTAGTTGATGATTAGCTTCAACAAGGAGTTAGAAGCTTTTCATGTGATTCCAGGGCCAAAGCTTCAAGATCACACATTGCCTAGCCCATGGATGGATTTTTGGATCGGGTCTACTTGAAGATGAAGATCGTCAAGAAGACTTAGGTATCCTAGTTTAGTTTAGTGTGTTTTAGATCCATGTGTAAAGTTTAGTATAGTTAATATGCTCAAGTGCACAACACACACGTTTTCATGTTTGGAATTGGTTTTCATGAATGATGATCAAAACAAGTTTACATGGTTTATATGTAAATAGATGTATTCTAGTTATACATACATGCTTAAACATCTTAAACAAACTTATTTTGACTTTCCTATTCATGTATTGAAAATTCAAGTTTGATAAAAATACAAGTTTTGGTTTTTGGTAAAAATGATAAGACACAAAAAATAGTTCACATTAATTGATATTTGAGCTAAACTTTTTACCACATGTTTATATATCAATGCAAAATGATAAAACTATTTTTGGTGATTTTTAGAAGTGTTAAAAGATTTTTCAAAATATTTTTAAACTGTTTTTCTGACCCAGTTTCTTTTCCAGGCTTCAACCAGTCGACTACTAACTGACTCAGTCGACTTGGGATGAAGTCGGTCGACGGGCCGGTCGGCCGACGTGCACAGATCTGTGCACGTTTGGCAGACATTGGACGGTCGACCATCAGGTCAACCGGGTCTGAGAGCTCTGCTCTCTGTTTGTTTGGGTCGACCGCGTGTTTGCCCAACGGTCACATTTCTGACCGTTGGCGGTCGACCGAGCCGGTCGACGGGTAGCCTGTCAGGCTGCCACATCAGCCTAACGGCTAGTTTCTGTTTGGGCTATAAAACCCCAACTCTGGGGGTTTTAGCTAAGATTTTTCGAGCTGATTTTCTCCCATTCTCTGGTTTTAAAAACAAGTTTTTAAAAGAGTTTAAGTGCCAAAAAGATTTCATCTTTATTGTTTTTCAAGGGTTTTGAAAAATCAAAGAAAATAGGAATTTGGGATATTTGTATTATTTTTCATTCTCTATCTTTTACAAGAGTTTTCCCAAGTATTTTCTTTGTTGCTTGTTTCCAAAAACACTTTGATTTCCACACTTGAGCTATATCTCCTATCCTAATCTATTAGGATCTTTGTTTGTGGAAAAGAGAAAAGAAAAGAGATTGTTTGTGGTTGAAAAGAAACCACTTGTTGTAAACACCCTTGTTCTTGTTGTATCCCTCTTTGGTAGAGGTGATCGGGTGATTGGTTTGCTCCCTCTAGTGAGAGGTGGAGTTTGGTTTGTAAACCCTCTTCGGTAGAGGTGTTGTGGTTGATTGGCTACGGGCCTACCCCTCGGTTGTGAGGCGGTGTTTGTGAGAGGAGTTAGGTACTCCCTAGTTGTAAAAATCCTTCTCGGTGAAGGTTCCTCGGTGGGAGTCCTCGGTGGACGTTATAGTGGATTGAAAACCTCACACGGTGGTGTAGGCGGGGATGTAGAGCAAGGTGCTCGAACCTCGAAACATATCTTGTTGTTAGCGTTTGATCCACTTGTCTCTCTAACTCTCTCTCTTGTTTATTTGTGCAAAGCATCATTCATTATTCATATCATACATTGCTTGCTTTATACCTTGCATATTTCATATTGCTATATCTTGTGTATGTTTGTTGTTTGTGTGTGCCTCACTTGTACTTAATCACAAGAGCTTCACATAGCACCTCAACTCATTCAAGGGGAATCAAGAGGAGTTAGTCCAGAGCCTTCACGAGGAATTCGGCTACACTTGTGTGTTGTATTAAGTGTGTTGCAAGAATAGTTCTTAAGTTTCTGCATTTAGCGCATTTAGTTCACTAGATTAGCACTTACACCTATTCACCCCCCCCCCCTTCTAGGTGTTTTTCACGGTCGACCGACAGTCGGGTGCGGGTAATTTTCTGCCGTTCGGAAAGCTGTGTATTTAAGGCTGTTGTTAATTTTAGGGTTTGTATCTGATTGCTGGGGTTTTGCTGGAGCTCTCTTGCATTCAAAGAGGCTGCTAGTAATTGTAATCATCTTCCTGATAATTAATCTCTCTTCTGGATTGCCCGAGGACGTAGGCATTGAGGCCGAACCTCGTTAGATTTGTTTGTTTGCGTTTGTGCTCTTTCTGGTGATTATTTGTACTGCTGGGATTATTCTCTGTACTTGGAGATTTAAGGGGATTCCTCTATCTGGTTGTTGTCGCTGTGAGGCACAACAGAAGCGTCTAAGGGTCTCTTTGCCAAAGGTTAATGACAAATTAGTTTTTAAGGTTTAAACAAATATAAAATATTCTTAATTTTGTGTAAATGCCAAATTAATCTTACTTTCATGAGTTTGAAAGAAAGAGTTTGAAGAGTTGGAAGAATTTCTTTCATGAGCTCAAGCGTCGGTTTGCACATGAAAGACAGAGAAAAAGAGTTGGGATTTTTTTAACCAAAAAGAAAAGAGAAGATGGGATAATTTTGATAAAAAGATATTTTCTCGTCTAGAAAAAGCAAGCTTCTACTCTCTCCCGTCAACACGAAACTTGCAATGTCTTATTTGTTTCGTACGAAGAAGAGGAGAACCGGTGAAAAAATAGGATTTTTGTTTCGCTCTTTAAAATATTATTTTGGTCCAAACGTAAACTTCTTTCCTCTTTATTTTATTCGACTTGTACTAGTCTCTCTCTCTCTCTCTCTCTCTCTCTCTCTCTCGCGAGTTTGGGTTGGCTCTAATGGGTAAAGGATCAGGTGATAGTTCTTCATTGTGGGCCGTCCATCAGAGCTGAGTGCCGGAGCGGGGGAGAGGAAAATTATAAGGCCCGTGTTTTCTTCTCTCTCCTCCTGCTGCTAGCCATCCATCATTGTGATGAACGGAAGCTAACCTGCTAGCTCTCATTGTAGTCAATGATTTCTAATTCTGTTAGATAGATTCGCATGAGTGCTCCACTATCACACGGCGAGGACCATCACGGTCCTTCGCGCATGGAGCCAACGGCTAGCGACCAATCCCGGTCATTCGCGCATCGGAGCCAACAGGCTAGCTCGTCCATCACGGTCCTTCGCGCATCGGAGCCAACCGGCTAGCTCTCATTGTATACAATGATTTCTAATTCTATCAAATAGGTTTGCCTGCGCGCTCCACCATGAGTAGTCCTTACATAAAGAGTTAGTCCACTGTTACTTGA
>JAVJIF010025744.1:0-61494 GCA_038442645.1 Agave tequilana | reverse complement strand
ACTATTTGAGTTAGAGCTCTAAAGTATCTTTATTCTAGTAAAATAATCTAAAAAAAGAGATTATATACAAAAAAAAAATACAATTATATATACTACTCTATGAAGTCTTTCACCTCAGGTTATTTATACGCTGAGAACGAGAAGAAAAGGCTATTTGATCCAAGCCAATTAAGCCAAAAAGATTGTAAACACAAGATAGCTATAAAAATTCATTGTAATCTCTGCAAATATAGTGAATTCTCTCTCCTCTCCCCGTTTTTGCCAATTTGGGTTTCCACATAAATGTTTTGCCTTTGCTTACTTCTGCTTTGAAATCTTTATTAACATCCTATAAGCGAGACAATCCTAACTCCCCGTAGTGCGAAATTAACCGTTTGATTAATCGTATCAGAAATGTCCACAATATATATTCACATATATAGATATATAAAAGAATACCCACATATATATTCACTATGCAGACAAACACAAACATATTCACATTATAGATACACACTCAGATATAAACACTACACGCATGCCAAACACATGCGCGCGCGGGGGCACACACCACATATATTCACATATATACAATACATACAAATAGACAATACAATATAGATACAGAAACTTACACATATTCACATATATACATACACACATATATAAACACACAAACACATACACAAATACATACAAACATACATACAGACACGTATATAGACATACTATATACACAAATACAAATATATATACAAACATGCATACATATCCTACAGAACATGCATGCATGCAAGTAAATCCACATGCATGTATACCTCGAGCGTCTTACTAGTGAATGGATGTATAGCCTTGTGTTGCAAACTTTAACTATAAATTAAACAAACATTAACTATAATTGTGATACTTATTTGTGATAAAATTTTAATATAAAATAAAATTAACAGACTCGTAACTAACCTCTTGACATGTTTCTGAAATACTTCATGAGAAACCAACCGGATACCCACCTTCAAACATATATATGTTGTGTGTGTGTGACAAAAATTATACAAAATATATTAATAATAAACGGCATATAACTAACCGCTTGTAGATGTTTCTGAAATGCTTCACGAGAAACAACTAGATATCCACCTTCAAAACATGAAAAATAATATTAATATATTATAATGATAATAAATAGAATAAAGAAACAAACTTGTCATTACACTAATGTCGTCCTTCTAGTTTCGACACCAAGTAGATAACGGTGAACAATTTGGAATGACTCAAAGTGACCCGCACTAGAATATACAATTTAAAAATAAACATATAACGTTTATAACAGTGATCTGGCAAGAACCTGATCACCATGCTTCGATGCTGCGAATTTAGGGAATGTGATATATTAAGCCCACAGAACTACTTGTTTGCCAAGGAAACAAACAAAACAGAAGACCTCTCCTTGTTGCTCAACCATTTGATCACCTTCGACTCCTGTCATTGTCCTAATCAATGGAGTCGAGAACCAAAGAATCCATAGGTATGGCTTCTTGCCTGTGAGAAACAACAGGTAAATAAGTATTTGGACTTGTATTACCTAATCATTGTCCTACGATGGAGTTAGGCACCAAAGAACCCATAGGTATGGCTTCTTTTCCTGGCAGAAACAATAGGAATATAAGTATTTAGACTCAATTCTTGTGCAAAGTTTGGATGCCCATGAAGTTGAAGGCCAATCTCATGCAGTCTATAAGAGGGTTGCCTGTGATTCCATGGTTTGTCCTCAGCATCATCTCAGGTAGCATCCTCTGATCCTCGCCCTGCAACAATATATATCGAAGAAGGGGAATTTGTGTGAGCTTTTGAGAGGTAATGATAGAGAAATTTGTTATGATGCAATTCTTTGTGAATCTGGGTGGAGGGCTTAAAGATAATAAATGTGGTCTCGAAGCATTACGATGTGAAGGGGTGTATTTTGAGACGTGAGGTTCACGCTTGAATAGAATTGTTATTGAGGACATGGAGCTCCACGAGTTTGATGGAATTTGTGTGGAGGTAGAGCAATTGCAAATAATATTCCCTTCGCTTTTCATTACTTCATGAGATGCAAAGATATGAGATAGTAGTCGTAGAAAGGAGAGAGAGAGGACACAGAGAGGAGAAAATAGTAACAACCAAGGATAAGAGGGGAGGAAAAAGAGATAGATGTGTGAAGAGATGAGAAAAAGGAAAGAAACGCAAATGTATTTTTTTGTTTCCTTAGTGAACGTGCATGGCTTAACCATTCACTTTCAAGCCTATATCAATCCCTCTACCCATACATACAACATGCATAATTATACATACTTATGACATATATAATAAAAAAATCAATGTTTAATAATAGATAATTTAACAATAACGTTTTTCCTTGTTATTTTAACATAGTTATAACGTAACGCATAACGTACGTTACGTGAATTAATATTTATTTAATAAAATAAAGTTTATACTATATTTAAATTTTTATAAATAGGAAAATAATTTTAAAATATCAAATAATATATAACACATTTAGCAAATCTCACAAAAATTTTTTAGCGAGCATCGAGGAACTGAAGTGCTCCGATGTCGTATGGTTCTTCATCAATTAAAGACATTGATGGCGAGTTCCTCATCAATAGAAGAGTCGTGCAATTTTTTTGATTTTTTTGGAGCGTTACTAAGGTGAGTTCCTCGTCAATGAAGAAGAACAAAGAGAGAAACTGGAGTGCTTCGATGCTCACCGATGAGAGAAATAAAATTGAAGAGAAATTGTAGAGAGGAGGAACCACACGAGAGTCACAGTCGTTGTCGCTGTCGCCGTCGACTGCAGAGAGAGAACTTGGGTGCTTTGATACTTCGCTCATTGTCGCCAACTTAGGGATTCATGTAGATTTGATTTTGAGAGAGAAATCGATTCGCTCTTTTATATTTGCAACCTGTGTAAATAACGTGAGTTACGAATATTACGTTATTTTCATAACGTACCGTTCGTAACGCTCCAAAAAATGCTTGTTACTGGGAACTGCGTTTTTTACGAGTGTTATATAACGGCTGGGTGTCGTTACGTTCTGTAACAGGTTATAACGAGTTACATAACAGGTTTTTTAAAACATCGAAAAAACATATTTATATAACACATGCAAATAAAATCACACACAGATATTTATTTTTCTATACGTCTATTTTATGTGTACATGCACACACACATTCACATATATAATTTTTGAAAGGTTAAACATTTCAGATATCTTTCTATATATGTACATATATAGATACATACAATATATTGAGACATGCACATATACCTCACATATATAGACTCGTGCACATATATAGATTCCTACATACACATATGTCTACACATTATATTCACATATACAAATAAATACACCTATTTATTCAAATATATAGATACACACATATATATACAAATATATATTTACATATATAGATACATACACATGTGCAAACACATACACATATAGATAAATACATACATACAAACATATACAGACAAACACAGATATACATATATACACAAATACAAACATACATGCATACATATACTGAAGCATATATATCCCTACATAACAATATGTGTGCTTGTAAATCCAAGTTATTCTACCAAATTTCAAAAAATAAAAGAATAGCTTAGAATATAGCAATGTGAAAAAAGTATTTTAAAGGATTCAAGTATACATACCTCGACTGTCTTACGAGTGAAGGGATGCAGCGAGTGACGGATGCAAGATATTTTTCCAGTGTGGGCATAAATGTAATAATAAAAGAAAGAAAACAACGGGGGAAAAAAGAAGTTGGACCCATGAAAAAAAGAAGTGGGCATAAATGTAATATTTTTCCAGTGTGACCTCCAAAAATATATTTTTATAAGTTACTATTTGAGTTAGAGCTCTAAAGTATCTTTATTCTAGTAAAAATAATCTAAAAAAAGAGATTATATAAAAAAAATACAAATTATATATACTACTCTATACATTTTATAAAATTCAGTGTGGGTGTGCCCACACTGGTGTGTATGTGGATCCGCCTTTGAATGTAGCCTTATTTTGCAAACTTCAACTATAAATAAATAGATATTTAACTATAACTGTGATATTTATCTACGGTAAAAAATTTAATATAAAATATATTAATAATAAATGGCTCATAACTAACCTCTTGTACATATTTCTTAAATGATTCATGAGAACCAACCGTCTTTCCACCTACAAAAACATATATATGCTACAAAACTTTAATATAAAATATAATAATAATAAATGATAATACTAACCCCTTGCAGATGAGAAGCCAATCAGATGCCCACCTTAACAAACTTGTCAATACATCAATATCAACCTTCTGGTCTTGACACCAAGATTGAGAACAATGAACTTTGGAATGACTCTAAGTGACCTGCACTAAAAAATTAAATTTAAAATTTAAAAATATAATATTAGAAAGGTGGTGAATTTTTGACCCCTTTGGGATCGCGACACGTGTCCATCCAGCCCTTGGACGATCGCGGGACATGTGTTTATACCCAAAATCTCTGAAGAAGAGTCTTAATCTCATCTAAACTTCGAGCAGTTCGAGGAGCCAAAGGATAGAGATAGAGTCAGTACGAGGACCCCTATCTCTAAGACAAATTTTCTTTTGAACCCGACGATTATAGCTCGAGAACGGATCAACCACATTGGCAGCTGGATAGACCCCACTGGATAAACACGAACATGTGCTCTACCAATTCAAATCAGGAAGTCCAGCTTCAAATCCCCTCCATGGCAAGTAGTTAAGATAGGATAAGATGCTCAGTTAGATGAGAACTTGTGACCTTATTCAAAGACAACCATTTATATAAATAGAGAACCCCCTCCTACATGAGAGGGGACGATCAATTTAATCCAAAAAAAACCTGTCACTAGAGATCAAGCAGCCACCATTATAAGTTTCCTGAATTATAGTGGAATTCTCTCCCTTTGTGGTTTTCCCTTTCAGGTTTTCATGTAAATATCTGTGTTTTCTCTGGTTTAATCTCCGCAATTCATCTATTAATCTCTGTAAATTAGTGCGTGGATAACTCTCCCAGGAATTCCCCACCGCATTTGGTGCTTTTCGTTAAGAGTTTGAGTCCACACTCTCAAGTTCTCTCCATCTGATACCCTTTCACGTCCTAAGAAAGGTCAACCATGGCGCCCAAGAACTAATCACCACGACGTCAACACCTCCAGCGAACACAAGCTGTCAACACTCTCCCGAGGATAGCTCATCCAGCGAGTAGCCAACCTACAATGACAATTAAGTGAACAACGAATCCTAGCAGACCGCGAACGAGAGCTGACCATCATCGATCGTGATACCGCCGAATGCGAGCGAGAAGCGGTCACGCAAATTAATCGCCAGCTCTTCACGCAAATAAAGACCCTTTAAAAAGCTCAAGAACGGGTCATAGAGTTGAGCGCAAGGGAATTTGTAACACCCCGCTCCCGGAATACGTACTTAGTTACGTGTTCAGATTTATCGACCGTATTTTTTTGATTTACTTCCTGTATTTATTTTGTATTATGAATTATTTATATGATCATTTTACCTTGGATCCGAATTCGTGGACTCAGAATCAGCCCTAGTCTGAACCGGGGACCCGGTCCTAGAGTATTGCTCGGTTTGGTCTTTCTGGTATTCAGATTTGACCGATTTCAGTTTCAAACATTCTTTTCCAATATTTTAGATTTTCTATGATTTTCTGAAATTCTTGAATTAAATTAGAAATCTTCAAAACGGTGTCGACTAGTGCCGCGTATCAATTCGCGGATTTTTTAATTTACAAATGAAGTTAAATTTCTTGAAACGACTTTTCATATTATTTCTTAAAATCACATTTTTATCTAAAAACTTTTTCTGAGAATTTTCTAAATTTATCAAAATTCCACCGGGTTTGGTATCGGCGAGTATCGCTGGTTGATTGTAGGATTTTTAGTTCGCAATCGGAATTGAATTTCTGAATTTCGCTTTCACATTGCTTCTTAGAATCATATTTTCTTCCTTAATGCATTTTCTGAGATTTTTCAGAATTTATCAAAATCCGGCCGACCCGGTGTAGACCGGTATCGACGACTGACTTCAGGATTTTTATTTTGAAAACGGGATTGAATCTCTAAAAACAGATTTCGCCAAATATCTTAAAATAATATTTATTATTTTTGAGAATTTTTGAAAAACCTTTTGAGTTACTTCATTTTTTGAGCTTTTCAGTTTTCGGTGTTTTCCCAGATACCATAATTTAATCCTGATATTTTATTTTTCTCTTTTTCCATTTTCTCTCTCCTCGCCAGACGCGAGACTCACCAAACATGGATTCGATCTTTAATGCAGAGATTCTCTCCATTCTGCATTTAATGCTAATGTCCTTCAAAATCAATTCTGAATCTAGTCGAATGCCTTTTTGTCCTTTTTGTCTTTTCCGTCAAACGCGATTTTTGCGTTTTTCTCAGGGACGCAGTCTTCATCACCCGCATCTGGGAAATTGGCAGACGCGGGTCTGATTTTGAATAAGACGCGAGTTCTCATTTATTTTCAACTCAATGGCAATATTGTAATAATCAACTCTCCCTTATATATACACCCCCTTCTTCTCTTTCTTTCATTTTCTTTTTTTCCTTCATCTCCAGCAGCCAACGAACAGCAGCCCCAAAACAAGTCGCCGTGCCCTCCTTGGCGGCCACCCTCTCCACCTTCACCACCAATTCTACCACCATTCTCTCCTCTATCTCCTCCATTCCAACACCACCACCACCACCACCACCTTTTTTCACCAAACAACCCATCTTCACCATTATCTTCTCCACCATCTCCACCACCACCTTGGCCACCAACAACTACGCCATCTTCCTCCCCTCGGAGTACTCTTTCCAACGAGCTTACCTTCGTTCTCCGAAACACCATTTCTAAAACTCCAAAATTTCAAATTTAATTAGACTTGCACCCCTCTTTGGCTTGAGTTTGGGCTGCCCCCATGGCAGCCGGCCACCTCCGGCCGCCGGTAAGGCTTGGCCGGCCAGCCGGCCATGCTCCTCCCCTTTTCCTCTTTCTTTCTTTCTTTCTTTCCTTCTCTTTTCTTTCTTTCCTTCTTTCCTTTTCTTTTTCTGTTCTCTTCTCTGATTTTCCCCTCAAACCCGCGTCTTTACTTTCCTTCCAACCCTGCGTCTTCCTCTCTCTTTTCTTCACTCTTGCGTCTCTCTATCTATCTTGGACTACCAATGGATTGGGTAATGCTAGATGCATTGGTGCTTACTATTACCCTTTGTTTTCATGGCCTCTCTTCAACTCCTTTGGCAAGGATGATTCCTTCTCTCTGTTCACTCTCTAACTCTCTTTCTCTTGTTATTTAATTGCTAAACGCGGAGCTCACCCCCGCGTCCAAGCACCTCCTTAACGCGACCTTCGCATTCTTGTATTAACGCGACGCGGAGCTCATGCTCGCGTCTGCGTTCTTCTCATGTTATGACCTAAATGCGGGTCTCGAACCCTACGTTTGTGGAATCTACGCAACGCGACTCCCGCGTTTGCGACCCACGTGTATATCTCAACACTGCATCTCCCAGTACACACTCTCTCTCCCCTTGTGCCCTCTGCACTCTCTCTCCCCCCTTGTGCCCTCTGCACTCTATGGACTTCTCTCTAGCTCTCTTTCTCTCTCTCTCTCTCTCATTCTTTTTCTCTCTTGATTTTGCTTCTCCCTCTATCACTTTCTCTTTAACGCGTTTACGCGTTGGTTACCTAAATTCTGGAGATCAGGGATTTCACAGATTAAGGTGAGTGCTCTCGCTTTCCTTTTGGACTTCCCCACTTCGTCGGGTCGACTTGTATTGTCTTATGTATTTGTATCTGGAACTAACACCTTCTCTGCAGGTACCCTTGCCTTCGGGCCTAACCTCCGGGTTTAACCTCTGAGGTTTTAAAGTCCTCTGGACTTTCTCTATTTGTATCTGGAACTCAACACTTTACCGCTTACTCCGTCCGAGCGTCGTTACCCCGTGAGCTTGGCTTCGCCGTGAGCGGTAGTATGGCTTTCATATGCTTACTGTGACACGTGTCTAGCTACGCTGCGAGCGGTAACCTCGCCGAGCGTGATAGTATTAGTGTTGTACAATAGCTTCGCTCCAGCCCCGCTTAGCTCCGCTTGGATGTTCGCTTGCTTGCTGAATTACTTGCCTGCCAGTTTATCGATTCTTCTATTAATGGTTGTGAAGAGTTTGAAATCTTATACTGTTTTTCCTGAAAATGCATGATTTTCTGGTATTTGTACCGATCCCTTGTATCAGTACGGTTTTTCTGTGTCGCTTGACATGCTTTCGCTTGATGTGTTTGCATATACTATGCTGTCTCTTATCACCTGCCTCCTGACATATTACTACTTAACCTGTGATTATCACATTTACGGGAATACTATACTTGTTATCCTGTATTACATACAGTAACTTGAATCTTGTACTTGTTATCCTGTATTATATATACAGTGACCTGAATCTATAGTACTCATGTACTCCTGAATTCTTGATCATGTCTTACACCTGCTATTCCCGTAAATTGATAATTACATAATAAATCATAAAAAGGAACTTACATCAGGTTGGGGGAAACTTGCGGCTATCAATATATGTACGTGTTTACAGTGGTACTAGGTATGTTGTGCAACTAAAACTTCCGGTCTGACCTGTGGGCCTCCAAGTGACCGAGGGGAGTGCTGGCTCCCTCCTTCCTGGTACCATCTTGATAAGGGCATTCTATAAGACCCTCCTGTACGCCTTGCGGCCGGTTCCGAGCATCAGCAACGAAACGTCCTGGACCGTGGTCCCGGGCATGCACGGGACCCACTGTAAACATTGTTCATTAATACCCCCGTTGGTTTCCAATAACAATCTTGCTTTACTCAGATATGGATATATGTGTGTTGGGACGCTAGTTCACATATCTAGACATCTGGGTAAGACGAGTAATAATAATAGTAATAAAAGATGCCAACTATGTATCCGTTGTATGCTTGCCGAGTTTGCTCTCATCGGGTTTTATATCGATTTCCAGTTTATAACCATTATTATATTATAACTGCTTACATCCTACTTTACCACTTGTGTTCTATTCCACCAGTCTCCTGCTCTTATCTTATCATACCATGAGTATTCCCTGCTTGATATCATTTGCTGTATATCTACTTGCTTCTGCATGCTTGTGCCCACGACACAGTTTTCAATGCATGTTTATGATTCAGATTTATCGATACACGTATGCTTATCTATGCTCGCTGCTTGGCATTCGCATCATCACTCGCAGGGGAGTTCTAACTCCCCTGGATCCTCATGTCCTGGTCTCGGAGCTTGGAGCGTGTGGATTCTCCCAGATGCTGATCAGAGTGGCGCGGCTGAAGAGTGTATCTCCAGCAGACCGTCCGGAGCCCTATCCTTCCAGGCCCTGCGCGTCTCTCGAGTTTTCTTGTTGTAACTCGTGAGCGCCATTTGTACCGTTCATACTTGTATATCTCTTTGTATCCTCGCATTTGCGCCTATCAGTGATATAATATCATTGTAATATTGTGTCATATCTGGTGATAGTGATACTTTGTAATTGTACTCATATGTTGGAATGTATAAAAGCACCCCGTACTTCCGTACTCTGATTCTTACTTGTACTGATGCTTAGCGTATATACGTGAGGGTATTTCCGAACTGCGTATTACGTCGCAGTAACGTCTCCGTACCGCGGGATCGGGGGGCGTTACACAATGTTTCTAACCTTGACCACAATCCTTTAGTCATTTCCTCATCACGTTGTACATCATCTTGTCTGCGAGACATAGTTGGATCGTGCTTGCCCCTTTTAGATCCATCTCCAAATCCTTGTTTGACGTACCTGCCAGTTTTGATGACTTACCCTGCAAGGTCTTGTGAAGACCGTGTTGCACCAGCAATACCTTTACTCTCTTTTTCCATAAGCCAAAATTTTCCTTGCCATTAAACTTCTCGACATCAAACTGTCATAGAACTTTCTATCTTCGACATATCACCCTTTGTCATCTTTAGCTCTGATACCAATTGCTGCGGAATTGATATGCTATGATACCAATTGTTACTCCCAGGATCAACGTATGCAGAACTTGGCAATATGAATATACTTGCAAAAGGAAAATGATGGGGGACGAACTCTAGGAAATCTCAACCTAGGGTTTCTCTCCCAAGATAGGGTTTGAGAATCTCTCCCTAGGGTTTCTCACCCGAAGCACACAGGCTACTCAAAATACTCAAACAATAATTTTCATTATCAATCATTGGCTGAAAATAACAATACTAGTCTTGGCCTTAAATAGGCCTACATCAACGGAAAGATCCCATCACAACCGATATGGGATAAAACTAACCAACAATAACAACCAACTAAAACAAACTACAATAAGATAAGATAAGCCAACAACTAAATCAAACAAGTACTACTAGATGTCCCCATCATTCCCTCGGGGTGGGGAAAACTCGACCCTGTCGAGTGTAGATCTCAATTCTCAATCAGGCCATGGTGGTGGCCGTGGACCCAACAGATGTGCATCAAGGCTGAACCAAGGCGGTGTAGGTGGGACTGGCTTCTGTGACTGATCTGGTATAAAAGATGACAACTCAAGCAATGCGCATGTAACAGAAAGAGGCACATCCTCCAGGATGAGAATTGAATCAACTATACTTCGCACCATGAATAGTCCGACCTCCTGTAACTCTGTCTCCTGTAGGAAGATCTGCAAAGGATCATACAAGTCCGGCGATCTTTGGGACACTGGAACCCTCATAGCTGGTGTGGATGTCATTAGCTCCATGGCAAGTTCTGCTGTTAGATCTACTGAGTTCTTTACAAAAGGCTCTTCTATCTTTGGCTCTGGTTCAGGCTCATCAACAACTACTGGCTCTGGCTCTAGCTTAACTGCATTATCTTGTTCTGGCTCGTGCTCCAACTCAGAAACAACTTCTGACCCTGGCTCCTCGAGAACGTCAGGCTCGACAAGGGCTGAAGGCTCTGGATCTGTGTCCCTCTTTGCAGCCTGGCTTGCTACACGTTTTTGTAGGGCCACTCGAAACTTAGTGTAGAGATCTGTGATTGATCGGCTCTCAGTCTCTGGCTCAACATTGGGCTCTTTATAATCTGACTCAGATGAATAAATGGGTGGAGCATAACGAGCGCGAAGAAAGTCTTGCAAGAGAAACCAGTATCGACATAACTTATGATTGTTCTCTACCCAATAATATGGCTCTCCCACCAACTTCATTCGGGCATAGAGACACTTTTGCTCAGATGTCAGAGAAAAATAATTGAAGAAAGTTTCAAGATTGCTCTCCCAGTCTTCATAACCGTAACGGTCATAAAAACCACGAAAAGTCGGGACAGCCGCATACATTTTCCATTCAACTTCCTTTGGATCACCATTAGTATGAATATATTGACCACAAAAATAAAATCCCATAAGGAAAATTTCAATGCATAAGCTCAAAAATTACCCAAGAATCTCAAAGGCTCGAACTGGACCCAAATCGGACTGTTGCAGGACTTATAGCAGCACCAAATAGGGATTGTGGAGGTCGTCTCTGCTGCTTGAATGCTGCGAAAATCTATCTAGTAGCTCCGGGGCTCTGTCACGAACCCAATGCTTCAAACAGATCTCAAAACGGACTTCGAACGGGCGAGCTTTGGGTTTTTTTGTTGGGGGGGAAATTAATAGGAACTGTGGGTTACTGTTCATGTGAATAGGGTTTACTGTTCACATGAACAGTATCTGTACTGTTCAGATTTACTGTTCACGTGAACAGTATCGGGTTACTGTTCACGTGAACAGTAACGGATGATTACTGTTCACGGAACAGTAATCTCAAAAGTTTTCTCTCTTTTTTTTTTCAGATCTAGGTTTTGGGAATTTGTGGAAGTTTTGGTGGAGGAAAAAAAAAGGTTTTTTTTTGTGGAAGCTAGGGTTTTGTAAAAGAAGTGAAAAAGATTAGGATTTAGCTCTGATACCAAAATGATGGGGGACGAAATCTAGGAAATCTCAACCTAGGGTTTCTCTCCCAAGATAGGGTTTGAGAATCTCTCCCTAGGGTTTCTCACCCGAAGCACACAGGCTACTCAAAATACTCAAACAATAATTTCATTATCAATCATTGGCTGAAAATAACAATACTAGTCTTGGCCTTAAATAGGCCTACATCAACGGAAAGATCCCATCACAACCGATATGGGATAAAACTAACCAACAATAACAACCAACTAAAACAAACTACAATAAGATAAGATAAGCCAACAACTAAATCAAACAAGTACTACTAGATGTCCCCATCAGAAAACTTGTTGTAAAGCAAACTAGAAATACCTAAATAAAAGAGCAATAAGAAAAACACGAGGATTTAACGTGGTTCGGCCCAAACTTGGCCTACACGTTCACGGGGAGAGAACTTGAGAGAGTTTTATTAATGACTTGATACAAAGAAATCTAATCTTTTTCTTGATGCAACAGAGTATTCACCTTCCTCATTAATCTAGACCTAGATTACAAGAGTATTACCTTATCTCTATGAACCTTCATCTTGCTCCTCTCTTTCTTAGCTTCCTTCTGATCTCCTTTGCTTAGATTTCAGTATTTTTTCTGTGTTTAAAATGCTGCGTTACAACCTTTATTTATAAGATTTTACAATAACTCCTATTTGGACTATGAGATGATCTTGACCATTAGATGATTGAAAAATCTTAATCAATCCTATTAAGAGTTAATCTCCTTGATCCAGAAAAATTCTAAATCCTTTAATCTTTAGAAACAAAACCTTCATTGAATAGAAACTGAGTTCTATTCGTACTCCACCAAAAAAACTGTGGCCTAAAAAAGGAAACTGATTCTAATTCAGAAAATGCCCTTATTAGTCGACTAGGCTATATGATTAGTCGACTAATATACCAAGAAAGTCAACCACTGTAAACTGCTCCTCTGTTTCTTGCCTCTGTATCTGCCCTAATCGACTACTAGTCGAGTAGACTTGTGTGTTAGTCGATTAATAGACCTTACTAGTCGACTAATCAGTACTATTTGGGTTTGCTTCTTCTTGCTTCAAGTCATCATCTTCTCCAACTCGATTGGATCTTCTTGGACAATCATTTACTCTTGAAAACAAGGCAAAACCCTAACAATTGGCTATCACTGTGAGTGACGGAGTCACCTGCTCTTTGCCAAACTCTTTCCATAAAATCCTTCAGCCATATCAACTCCTTGCATGCTTCGTCACTACAGCATATTTGGCCTTCATTGTAGACAAGGTGACTATCATTTGCAGCCTTGACACTCAGCTTACTACTCTACTTCTCAAAGTGAAAACATAAATAGTGGTACTCTTCTGACTATCTATATCACCCACAAGTCAAGAGTCTACATATCCGTGCAAACAAACATCTGTGCTATTATAACACAAAGTCATATCTAAACTCCCTTTCAGATTTCTCAGATTCACTTTACAACTCCAATGCTACTTCTCCGGATTGCTCATGTACTGACAACTCTCACTACTTGAGCAATATCTGGCCTTGTGCAGACCATATCATACATCAAGCTGTTCACAGCTGATGCATATGGCACCTCCGACATGAAAGCCTTCTCATCTTCTGTTGTCGGAGCCTAAGCCTTGAGAGCTTAAAGTGAACTCCAAGCGGGACGTTCACTAGTTTAGCATCCATCATGTTAAACTCTTCAGCATCTTTTTCATGTACTCAGCTTGTGATATTTTCAATAGCTTCTTTTCTCTCTGTTGATCCTCATTCTAAGAATTTCTTTGCGGGACCCAAGTCCTTCATTGAGAATTCCTCCGCCAACTTGGCTTTGAGATTCACAATCTCCTACATGCTTGATCCGATAACAACCATATTATCTACTCACATCAGTAGTATAGTGCATGAATTCTCAAACCACTTGGAATAGCAAAAGTGATGAGCTTACAGCCTTGTGAATCCGCTAATAATCATGAATTTGTCGAACTTCAGATACCATTGTATCCGAGCTTTTTTATAGTCATAGACTCTTTTTTAGCTTGCAAATCAACAGCTCTTTTCTCGGCATGATATAACCTTGTGGCTACATCGTATAGATGTCCTCCAAATCGTTATGAAAAAATACAGTTTTAACATCCAGCTGTTCCAAATGTAAATCCTTTGCTGCCACAATGCTCATGACAGATCTAATAATAGTTAACTTCACAACAAGAGAGAAATCTCATTGAAGTCAATACCTTCCCGCTGTTGAAATTCCTTCACAATCATCCTCGCCTTGTACCTCATGATGCCATCATTCTCTTTCTTTAACCGGTAGACCCACTTATTACGCGGGACTCGCTTGCTTTCTGGCAGTTCAACCATATTCCATGTTTGGTTCTTCATGAGAGAGTCCATCTTATCTCCATAGTAAGCTTCCACTTGAATTTGTTTTCCACCTGCAAAGCCTCCTGATAACACTAGGGCTCACCAATATCAGTCAACAATAGATAGTGTAAGACAGGAGAATATCTCTCCGGGGCTTTAGTCATCCTTGTTGATTGCCTCAACTCATTTGGGGTTTTAAAGGCTCTACTCGGAGTTCCTCATTCCCTTTCGGAATGCTCTGAACCTTCTTCAGAGTGACATCACATTGAACTCTGAGTCTACAACATCCTGCTGTCCCGAAGTGCTCTGAGATGTCACTTCGGGATCCTTCTCCGAAGTGCTCCTCTCTATCAACAAGTCCTTGTACACCTTCTCATTGAATACCAAATCCTTATGCCTAAGGATCTTTTGGTTTTCTGCATCTCAAAACTGATAGTCGTACTTGCTTGTACCGTACCCAATGAAGATGCACTTCTTGGACTTCGTATCCAACTTGCTCATGTGATCTAGATCCATATGGACATATGAGATACAACCAAAAATACGCAGGTTGTTTCAGGTTTACTTCTTTTCCGGTCCATGCTTCCTCCGATATCCCATAGTTTCAGGGCCACTGATGGCCCTCTGTTGATCAGATACACTCACCGTGTTGACTACATCTGCCCAGAAATGCTTGAGCAATCCAGTATGTATCCATATGCTCCTAGCACGCTCCAAGATTGTCATGTTCATGTGCTTCGCCACCCATTCTGATGAGGATTTTTGTGATCCATCTTTACTCTACAGATTCCCCGACTCACGCAGAACTCTTCGAATCTGCCATTGCAGTATTTGCTCCTATTGTCAGACTTCAAGCATTTAAGATTCCAACCTAATTCATTCTCAACTTGGGCTATCAATTTCTTAAACACATCGAACACATCTTCAAGAAATAGATTCAGACTTTTCTACTAGAATCATTAATAAAGGTCACAAAATACAATAAGCCTTCGAGAAAGGGAACTGTCTTACCCCACACGTCGGTGTGAACTAACTCTAACTTTTTCTGCTTTCAGAGTCTTACCTTTGAGAAACTGATTCTCCGCAGCTTTCCGTAGACATTGTAAGTCTATAAATCTAAGTCTATAATTTCAACATCGACAGCTTATCCTTGGAGAGCGTTATCATTCCCTTCTCGCTTATATGCCCAAAGTCTTTGATGCCATACTCCGGTATCCAACTCTGATGAAGCAACTAAATTGATGCTCCGTAATTAAACATCATGTTAAGGGTATCATCCTTCTTGCCGTTGCCATCACCATGTCACCCTTCGTGATCTTGCATACATCACCGTCGAAAGTGGTCATCATCCCTCAGTCCGCAAGCTGACCAACAGATATCAGATTTCTCTTCAGCTTCGGTACATGTCTGACGTTCCTCAATTTTAATCGTCGAGCCATTAGAGAGGCTAACCATCACATCGTCGAGCCATTAGAGAGTTAAACATGCCATTCCAGTCCACAGTTGGTGAAGGTCTTCGAACTACATTCCACGTAAATGAGAAGGTAAAATAGCCTGAATTATATCAGTTGTCCATAATAGCACATCCTGTCCTGCTTTAGGGCACCATTGTAATAAGTAGACGCTTGAATGGATGAAAACGAGTTATGAATTTGAGTAGAAGATACATGAGGGAGATTGTGGTTATTCGTCAACTACAAAATCTTAAACTTTTGCATTGACTCTTCCAACCTATTGTATTTTGCCCCATCCAACTATCTCCACTAGTCTTCCTCCTTTCTACCAAGGGTCCTTTAGAAACTAATGTTACCACTAAGCTGGTACTTCATACACCGCAGAGCAACTTTCTAGATCGGTAATATTGCCTTTTGTACTGCAGAATGTCTTGAATCTTCAAGTGCATCCCAAAAGTTACTTTTGGGGTCTTCAGGTAGCCCAGGTAGATTTTATCAGATATTAAAACAAATTCCACACTTGCTTTGATGACAAGGCTTGTGCTATATCAGACATTGGTCTCAATCCTAAGCCTCCTTCCCAAAGGTATGCAGACTCTCCCCCCTCCCTCCCTCTCCCCGCGCTGATGGAGGGGACCCGACCAGAACCTCCCTTTCCTCAAGAAGTTTACCATTATTTGATCTATTTTTAAAAAAAAATTTGCAGACAATTGCATAGGCAGCTAACCATAATAATGTAGGTATATGACATTTATAATCATTTCCAGACTTCCTGAAAGGGATGCCAACCTCCATTTCCATCCTTCTAATTGCATTGGAACTTTTCTACTAAAATTAAGTTTGCTAGCTAAAGATAAACCCAAATACTTGATTCGTAATTATCCTCTTGTAACACCAAAAGCTTTACACAATTCATCCTTGGAAGGGCAAGCATTATTCAAGAACAGCTTAATCTTTTCTATGTTAAATAGGAGGCCAGATACGCTCGAAAAATTGTGAGAATGTGTCCTCCACAACTTTTAAGGGTTTTACATCAACCCTAAAAGATAAGTACATCATCTGCAGAAATCAAGTGTGTCAAAGGTACATATAAGCGGTGAATAATTAATGGTCCCTTATAAGATCAAGAAAAACTGTGAGTTTCCATGGCGGGTCTGTTTGGATTTAAGGAAGTGGGCGGAAGTGGAAAACCCACTTCCTTCAAAAACGATGTCAGCTGTTTGGATTCGTGTGTGAACTGCGCCTGGGTTTTCCAAGGGAATCCTGGTTTGGATTTCTCTTGAAGCTTCCCGTTCTCCCCCAATTCACTCTGAAATCCTCTCGTTTCTCTCTCGCGACCGTTGGCTTCCATCTCGATTCTGACCCAATTCCGGCGATTCCCTCCATAATCGTCCTCCTCCACGCTCAATTCCCCATCTCCCTCCACTCCCACCCACCCCTTCCCGGCGTCGAGATTCCCCGGAGAGCGAATCCCTCCCTGTTCTCTTCCCCAGCTACCAAAGCCCACCACTGTTCTCGTCCGGTCCACATCGCCAGCCTACGCTACGCCAACAGTAGCTGTCCCCTCTCAGTTCCCAAGCTCAGTGTTTTGCTCTCTGCTGCTGTCTCGAGATTCAGATCTGGAATCTCGACAACCTTTCTCGTTCTTCAAGCCCGCAGCCACCTTTTCCCGTACACGTTGACGGCTTTTGACCCAACTTTCCATCGCTCCGTCGCCATCGCGGGCACCCTTATTGATATTGGCTGCTTGTCCTCTTCTCGTGACGTCCCCTCCGCCCCTGTAGCTACGGTCTCCCACAAGCCGCGGCGACCCAGATCTACTTTCTCCTGGTCGTTGTCGTGGGCTGTTGACCACCCCATTCGCTTCACGAGCTGACAGTGCTTGAGCCTCTAAATCTCTGTTAATAATTTCAGGCTCTCCATTCTTGGCTTCATAAATAGGGCATGGACCTTCTCCCTGCTTCTTTGCCTTTGTGTGTTCGTTGTGAACGACTGAGGAAGAGAGCGAAGGTGGCTCTGTCAGATCGGGAATCTACAGCTGATAACTTTGGATTTTTTGTAAGTTCCCCTTTCAATTATACAGCCTCAGTAGATTGATTTGGTTAGATGCCTATGTTGTTTGCGTTTCATGGGTGTTGATCTCTTGCATAGCTGAGGAACTGGGCGAGCTTCCCCCCTGCTAATAGTATTCATTCTACTTTCTGTTGTCTCTCCATAGCTTCTTTTTCTGGTAATCAAGTTGCAATGCTGCTTGTTGAAGGGTTGAATTTGCTATTTTACAGGTCTTTAGTATTTATTTTACATGTTATAATCCCTCAATTGTATATGCAATGTTGATTTCGGTCATGTTTTCTTGTCACTGCCAACATTTGGTTCTTTTTTAAAAACTATCACTGACAAATTAATAATTTTAGTTGCAAAGCAAAATTAACCTATACCTTATTGTAGTTCATGGATAACTTGTTGGATATCGGTCTTGATGGTGACGATGAGGAAATCAGACTTCTCATTATTTGCTCGTGTGCTTATGCTGTCCTCATGTGGATGACCGGACACTTGGATATCCCGCAACACATACCTAGAGGAATTAGGGATACTGAGAGAGGAATGTACCTTCATCGAGTTTTAGAGTCAAGTGATACCAACTGCCGCAATATGTTTAGGATGAACAAAGAAGTGTTCTTCAACCTCTCATCCTTGTTAAGGAGTAGGGATCTCTTGCATGACACACAATATGTAACTGTCGAAGAGCAACTAGCCATGTTCCTACACACTGTGGGCCACAACGTCCGTAACAGAGTGTTAGGCATCAACTTTATACGTTCCGGTGAGACCATAAGTCGCTATTTTCAGCTCGTTCTACATGCAATCGGAGAAATTAGACGGGATTACATTTGCGGGCCAAGTGTGGACGTGCATGAAAAAATTAGTGGTGATCCTAGGTTTAATGGTTACTTTAAGGTACATGTTCTCCCCCTAATAATCCTCTTAAACAGTAAGATATATGAATGTTACGTTGATTAACCACTAAATTACGTTATGGGTAGGATTGTGTGGGAGCAATTGATGGCACTCATGTCCACGCAACAGTTCCCGCTGCGATGGTGGCCCCGTTCTACGGAAGGAAGCCATATCCAACACAGAACGTGTTGGCAATAGTTGACTTTGACCTTAGATTCACATACATCATTGCGGGATGGGAAGGCTCAGCGCACAATCTTACCGTACTTCGTGACGCACTGCAACGACCCAATGGTCTGAGAGTCCCTGAAGGTACTACCGGGTTGCTTGCCAGTATTTTTACTAGCTTAATTTGTGAGTTTACCTTCATGCGATCGTTAACCTTTTTTGTTGTAACCATAGGTAAATTTTATCTTTGCGATGCTGGTTACAACACACGGCCTGGTTTCTTATCCCCGTACGCGCAGTTCGATACCATTTGAGCGAATTTACTGGGAGAGCTCCGAGTAATTATAAGGAACTGTACAACTACCGACACTCCTCCCTTCGGACGACTGTAGAGCGGGCATTCGGGTCATTGAAAGGCAGATTTAAGATATTAGCGTCACGACCCTTCTTTCCTTACCGCACTCAAGTTGACATTGTGATGGCATGTTGCATACTCCATAATTTTATTTTGTCCCACGGTTATGATGAGTTTGTCCCAAGTGAGGACGATTGGCTTGCGCAAAATGTCTCCCAAGAGGGACGGACACAGAGACAAATAAGAGAGGAAAATAATGATTGGGTTCAATTTAGAGAACAAATTGCTCAACAAAGTGGGAAGATTTTCAGGCTTCAAATTAATGTGGTTTATGGATCACGTGTAAAATAAATCATACTTCTCGTAGTTTTATTTGTTTGGCTTGAATTAGTATGTTTGAATTTATAATTGTAATTTATATTATGACGTCTTGCAGTTTATGGCCCCCAAATGTATAATTTTTATCATATTTGAACTACATCAATTTTGTCTCATCTATTTGATTGGGGACTTGTTTTGTAGAGGATGTCAGGAGAAGAGTTTTGCGATGACATGAGTGTAGGTACCGCAAAGCGTAGTAAGAAGAGGAAAGCGGGGACGAACATCAGATGGAGTGACGATGCAAGCAAATATATGATGGCATTTTTAGGGGAACAAATCCGTGAAGGAGTGAAAGGGAACCTCCATACTTTAACTGCCGATGCTGTGAATGAGAGATTTGGTACCCAATTTAGGGCCACCCATGTCATCAACCATCTACGAACTTGGAGGAATAGGTGGAACCGAATTTGTAGGCTTAAGAGGCTTAGTGGTTGTGTCATATTTGTTCCAGAGACACGAACCATTGAAATGCCTGACGAAGCAGTTTATACTGCGTACATTGCGGTAACGAATTTATTCCTTCAATCCTATATTGTTATCGGAGTTTGATTGTTGTGTAAGATTAATTAATGAATAACATTGCTTGGTTTGTAGGCAAATAAGCTTGATGAGCCGTACCTCAACAAGCCTATTGAGTACTACGACGAAATGGTTCTCGTTTTTCGTGAAGAAGCAGCTGCTGGGACCTTTTCCCAAGACGTCAATCACCCACTCGGCGACACCCAGGACCCTAGCAATGTGGGAGAACATCCTGAAGCAAGCCGGTACTCTACCCAACCTGCGAGTATGTCAGTGTCGCAAAGCTCTCGCGGTAAAGGTAAGAGGAGCAATCCTCAGTTAGAGATATTAGGGAGGGTCGCTGATGGTTTGCAAAAGATTGGGGATGCCGTGTATGAGAAGGAGGAAAAAAGGGTAGCAACGGAGTGCTATGAATGCCTTCGATCTATGGTCGGTACAACATACGACTATTTCATCTTCACCGAAGATGTCGTGTCTGCTGCCTATGATTATATCATTGAGAACCCCAAGAGTGGGGGTGGGTTTCTCAGGAGGTCCAATGAGGAGAGGGCTCAGTGGCTCTACCGCTTCATGAGACAACACAAACTGGATTGAGAAGACCCATGGGCCATTGCCTTCCCATCCTTGCTGACCACCTTTGTGCTTTGTGACTTATTGAACTGTTTTATTCAGGCTCACGTTCAAACAATTATTTTGCCTGCGACATGCTTTTGGTCGTAGGCCCTATGAACTACCATTATATTCTCCTAGTACTGTAATTTTAATTTTTCTAGCATCTTACTATAAACATTTCCTTTATTGCCCGAACAGTTTCATAATCCATTATTATTAACCATATAAAAATTTTTTTCTTATATTCTCTTGTAGGGGTTTTGCGTGGGGCAATGATGATTAGTAGGATGTTGGAAAGCCGACCATGCAAGTAAGGTTTGGAGGCGTACTTGATCGCAGCCGTTCGACTCTAGGAGTTGAGCATGGAGGTGGCATGTACGCAACCCCTTATTTTTCATTCGGCATTGAATGACGTAAACTTTCTTCCACTATTAAAATATCATCCTACAATCTGAGCCTTACTAAAGAGAAGTAACATTGTTTTTATTTGTGTAAATTGAAGATCCCAATGTTGGTTTTATCTTTCTAGATTGCTTTGTTTCTGTTTTTTCGTATATTTGCATGCATATTTTTACAAATGCACAATGACACTGATGCACAATTATTTGCTTATTCTCTTCACATTTTGTCATCATCACTTTCATCATCTTTGACGCTTATGTGATCGAATTCATCCTCTATTTAAGATCCATAAGGCCGTATCTCCAAGGATAGCTTGATTTTTGTATTTATTTGGAAGACAAGGTATTTGGCCATGTTATATTTTGTGCATGTATGCATTGTGAATATGATTGCAGGATGTGATTACATGTGGTTTATGGAGCAATTCTACAATTCAGGCAAGCCTCTTACTTAGTCTGTTACTTAGCAAATCATGTTTTATATCCTACAATGTTCATCAAACTTTGATAGCTTTATGCTTGTCTCTTTACAGAGGATTAAAGTGTCAAATGGAGAAGGGTGTCGAAGAAGTTGCAAGGCCTGCTCTTCATTTTGGATAAGTTTGCCACTTTTCTTTTTAACACATGATCATCACACAGTTTTACGCCGCATTACATGAAAATCTACACACTATTACATGTTCATATGCTTGGAGTTTGTGTTGCTATTATATGTGCATATGCATGTTTCTTTGCATGTGTTGGTGATAATCCATGCCATTATTCGTTGCCATATATGGGAGAGCTCTTTGATTTTTTCTTCAATTGCTGCTGCTCTCCTTTTGCTGCTGATCTCTGCTTGCTGCACATACTATCTGGGCACCATAAATTTCAGATTGGGCTGTGTTGTGTTGACGGACGTCTGAAAAAAGTTATTTCATGTTCATATGCCTATTGTTTGTATTGCTATTTCATGTTAGAATTGCCTGTTTCTTTGAGTGTGTTGGTGATAATTCAGGCCATTATCCGTTACCCCATACGGGAGAGTTCTATCCCTTTCTCTCCACCTGATGTTGCTCTCCTTTTGCTGCTGCTATCTGCTTGCTGCACATACTATCTGGACCCCATAATTTCTGACTGGGCTGTGTTCTGTTAACGCACGGCTTAAAAAGTGATTTCCTTTTCATATGCCTAATGTTTGTATTGCCATTTCATGTTAGAAATGCCTGTTTCTTTGCATGTGTTGGTGATATTCTAGGCCATTATCCTTTACCCCATACGGGAGAGGTCTTTGCCTTTCTCTCCACCTGCTGCTGCTCTCCTTTTGCTGCTGTTCTATGCTTGCTGCAAATACTATCTGAGCCCCATAAATTTCAGACTGGGCTGTGTTGTGGTAACGCACGGCTGAAAACAGTTATTTCCTGTTCATATGCCTATTGTTCGTATTGCTATTTCATGTTAGAAATGCCTGTTCTTTGCATGTGTTGTTGATAATCCAGGTCAATATCTGTTATCCCATACGGGAGAGTTACCTGCCTTTCTCTTCAACTGCTGCTGTTCTCCTTTTGTTGCTGGTCTGTGCTTGCTCCACATCTTGTCTGGGCCCTATATTTCTCAGAGTAGGCTGTGATGAAGCAGTGTTGAAAATTTTATCTAGTATTGTGGGGTTTGGATACAGTTGGGAATGTATTGACGATGGTGGATGGAGTCTCATGCTTGATTGGAACCCTTTCACGTGTTGGTTGGTTGGATGTCAATCAGTCTTGATTGAAACCCCTTTCTCTTCTGTTGGTTGGACATCATTCAAACTGAGCGCCATGTCGATCAATTACCTTCTCCTTCTTGGAAATCCATCTTCATGACTGGTACTATGATTCTTTTTTCACTGTGATCTGAGCCCTAAGAATTTAGTACTTGTGTATGTAGTTTTGGTATTCTTAAATTGTGTGTATTAATGTTTATTTATGTTTGTGCACTGTTCTAACTTGACTATAATTTGTAACTTTGCTGGATTTACTGACGTTGCTTTATATATAACTTGATGTGGTACTTAACAGTTTTCTTGTTTGGAGCTTTGATTACAAACAGGATGTTAGAGAGGGAAATGGAACAGAGTTGGGATCCGTTTTTAATAAACAGCTCGGAGATTTGATGCACAGTATGATGTCATTCTCATTCTGTCGGTTGCTGCTGCAGAAATCCTTCAAGAGTAGGGCCAGGAAGAAGTCGGTCGGTCAACGAAATCCTCCTCCGCATCCACAGCTTCCAACGCCAACACTTTTGTATTTTGTGATTTTCTTTCAAATTTCAGAATAACCGTTGTAATAAACATTCGAGATGGTGGATTATTATTTGAGTGAGTAATGATATTGTTACATTTTTTACAAGAAATTATGCAACATTGATTGTGCGTATTACTTGGCTTATTCTGGATATCGCCAGGATATTCGAAGAGTTGATTTTAAAATTTGTACTACTGAATGTAATATCTGTTCTAGTACAATTGTCTGAGATCCATTCTAGAAGGTCTCCAAGGATAATTAAATGTTTAAATAATATGTGATGAAATAATCAAATTACTGCATACAACAAAACTTGAACGTTGGTCAATTTACAGGTCTATGAATCGGTGCATGGATGAAATAATAAAATAAATTTGCCTAAATTTATATAGAAAAAAAAAGAATTTAATATTTCTCAATCTCTTTCTAATCACAATATAAAAAAATGGAAAAATCCAATTTCTCATACACTTCACAAATCTCAACACATCCAAACAACAGAAAAGTAAAGACACTTTTCCACATCAACTTTTCCATTCCATCCAAACAATGAAAATAGGAATACAGTTTTCCAATTACACTTTTCAACTACCATCCAAACACCAGAAAACTTACAACTCAATTCCCTTTTTCCTAAAGGAAATAAATCTTACTTCCTATTTCCTCACTTCACACCACTTCCTTAAATCCAAACAGACCCGGCAATGCAAAATCGGTAGGGAGAGAGGGTCCCCCTGTCAAATGCCCCTAAAACTAGAGAAATAGCGACATGGTGAACCATTCATTGATACAGAAAAGGTTAATTTAAAAATGCATATCCATATCCAATTATTCCACTTGGCTGCAAATCCCATGAGTCTTGAGTGTGTTTATAATGTATTCTCTGCTTACACTATTTTAAGCCTTCTCGATAAGAGGCATGCTCTTCTTAGTGCCCACCATGTGGTGAAACCTCTCACCAATTAAAGAGCAAGGTACTATCATGTATCCTCCTTCATTTAATAAATGCCTAGGTAGCACAGTCACCTAAAAATGTGGATCCCTGGAGGCTTGTCAGACACTTGTGTGTCATACACATGTATTAGACATTTAATCCTACTTCCCATGTGATTTTCAGAATTTGTTAGGTGTCCCCGTGTCGTATCATGTCGTGTCAGTGTCGCATTTCCGCATCCGTGCAACATAGAAAAGGGCACAATCAGCATTTAGCGCCCATGACTATATAATGTAATAATTGAGGTGGTCAGGATCAATTGTTAGCGATATGTGAGGTTCAAAGATAACGGATATCGTCTCGAGAGCAGACATCATGATGTGAAGGGGTATGTATTTTGAGATGTGAAGATTTAATGCTTGAATATGAGCTTAATGAGTTTGATGGAATTTGTGGGAAGGCAGAGCAATGGCAAATATTGTTCCCTTGGTTTTCCATTGGTCTATGAGACACAGAAAGGAGAGGAGAGGAGTGGATGGAAAGGAAGAAAGGAGAGAACGCGCAAAAGGAGATGACATGAGCTATCGAGGGTAAGAGGGGAGAAAAAAGAGAGATCGAATGTGAGAAAGATGAAGAAAAAGAGAGACTAGAACGTATTTATTTTGATTCCTTATTGAACGTGCACAGCTTAAATGTGCACTTTTAAGCCTACATTAATCTGTGTACACACAAACATACAAGTATAATTATACATAGTATAAAACATATATATATATATATATATATATATATATATATACACACACACACACATAAATTCTTATATAACACACGTGCAAATAAAAAACACATACATATGTTTCTATATATGTGTGTGTGTGTACACACACACACACAAATACACATATATAGATACATACACATACATTAAGATATAGACATACATACAACATGCATAATTATACATATGCACAATCATTTATAAATGCATAAATACTTAAATAACACAGGTGCAAATAAAAAACACCCACATATGTTTCTATTGTATATGCTATTTACATATATATACATACTTATTCATTTATATAAATACATACACATATATTAAGACAGTCATATACACACACAGACTCATAGATATTTACACAGATATTCACATATACGGATATCCAAGATTATAGTATTGTGACACTAGACAGACAAGAAATACAGATGAGCAGTCATTTTAAGTACTTGGGTTCTATTATCCAAAAAGATGGGAAGATCAATAGTGATGTCAACCATAGGATCCAAGCCGGCTGGCTGAAATGGAGGAGCGCAACAGGAGTTTTATGTGACCATAGCATTCCGTTATGGCTGAAGGAAAAGTTTTATCGGACTGCTATTAGGCCAGCTTTGTTATATGGCACAGATGTTGGGCTTTAAAGAGATATCATGCCGAAAAGATGAGTGTAGCAGAGATCCACATGTTTTGTTAGATGCGTGTTAATATGAGGAGAGATAAGGTGAGAAATGAAGATATTCGTACTAAGATAGGTGTAACCCCTATAGAAGAGAAAATGAGAGAAAACCCCCTACGATGATTTGGTCATGTGCGATGTAGACCTACAGATGCGCCAGTCCGACGAGTAAAGCATATCAAATTAGGGCAAGTTAAAAGAGCGCATGAGAGACTGAAGAAAATAGATGGAGATCATACGAAAGATTTAGAGGCTAAAGGTCTTAATGAATGTATATTGCTTGATAGAAATGAGTGGAGAAAGTTGAATCATGCACCCAATCCGGCGTAATTCTCTTTTGCTTCATGTAGCCTAGTTGTTGTTGTGGATATCTACATACACATATAGACACACAAACATACTAGATACACAGATAGACATATACACATTAGATTCACATATACATTTATATACAAAGATATAATGACACAATATATTCACATATATAGATACACACACACACACACAACATATATATATATATATATATTCACATATATAGATACATAGGTATAATCATATACAATACACACATACATACATATATATACATATGTACATATACACAGACACATACATATACAAAGAAATACACACAAATACATGCATGCATACATATACATAAACATACATATCCTTACATAACATGCATGTGTGCATGTAAATCCTCATTATTCCACTAAATTATTAAAATACAAAAATATCTTAGAATATGACAATGTGGAAAAAATATTTAAGGATTCAGGTATGCATACCTCAAGTGTCTTACCAGTAAGGGGATGTAGCCTTGTTTTGCAAACTTCAACTATAAAATAAATAGATATTTAACTATAATTGTGATATTTATCTATGATAAAAATTTAATATGAAATATATTAATAACCAACAAACCTCTTGTAAATAATTCTAAAATGCTTCACAAGAAACTAATCAGATACCCACCTTCAAAAACATATATATGTGCATATAAAATAAATATAATAATAAATGACACATAACTAACCTCTTGTAGAAATATTTCATGAGAACCAACCTGATACCCACCTTCAAACCATAAAAAGTATATACATTAAGATCCTGTAATGATAATATATAAAAATAAAGAAATAAACTTGTCACTACATCAATGCCTACCTTCTAGTCTTGCCACAAAGTTAGAGAACATTGAACAATATGGAATGACTGTGTCCTGCACCAGAAAAATTAAAATTTTAAATAAAAAATATAACATAATAAAGGTGGCCTGAAAAAGGAACCTGATCACCATTCGTTGATGTTTGCATTTATGTCTCATGTTGTATTATGGCTTGAGAGGTGATGAGGACATCATGCCACCCCCCAGGAGCAGGTTCGATCGAGTATACTTCAGGAGGCGACGCGCTGGTCTTCTATGGCTTTAGATGGGACTTGTTTCAGGCTTTATTGATAGCAGATGTTTTAGCTTTATTTGTGTCTTTTATTTTTGTTTTTTGTGGACGTTTAGTACCACATCGGTTATTTCCCAGTAGTCCTCTTTTTGTAAAGCCTATATAAGGCCTTCTAGACTACCTTGTTGAAATCAATTAATGAATGATTAAAACTATTCCTCAAATTATTTGTTAAATTCTTGAGTTCTGCTGCTCTCGAGTTTAGGGTGAGAAGCCCGTGCAAGGGGTGGAAACCCAAATCTTATCTTGTTCGCAATTTAAATTTTGGTTGTGATTTGAAGGTGATTGCGATCCAGGTGGTTTTACATCATTTTGGTATCAGAGCACCGGTTTTCAATCCCCTTCAAAATTTTCTTTTTTTCCCAAAATTTTTCAGTCTCCAAACCCTAGATCGATAATTTTAAAAAAAAAAATTACACTGTGTCAAAAAAAAAAGAAAAAAAAAGGTCACTGTAGAAAATCCCCAGAAATTCCCATCAAAAATCTCTGAAAATCCAAATTGGCACTGTTCATCATCTTCTCACAGTTCCCCTCCCACCAAATTTCGTCGCCGCCGTTCGCCACCATCACCATCGGCGATCAACGCCGCCATCATCATCGTCTTCGTCAACATTCCCCAAGGCCAGATCTGCATCCACCAACCTCAGGCAACATCACCACCGCCGCTGCCTCCTCCACCTTCAAGTAGATCTTCCCCCGCCGATCGCTCCCTCATCCGATTACGCCACCAGCGAGCAGCACCAGCATCCGACGCCTTCGCCGCCTCCTCCGGTCTGCACTGACATCGCCAACCACACCCACGTCCACGCCGCTTCCCGATCACCGCCGACAGCACAAAGCCTGCTCATTCCACCTCGCCGACGACAACTGCGGAGCCCCACCGCTGCCCCTCCAACAGATCCTCCGCCATCAAGCCCCCGGTACACCTCCAACAACATCCGCCCGCCCCGACCACCGCTCGTCTGCATCTTCATCGTCGCCTCATCCCTCTGGTCAGTCGCCCTCGTCACCGGAGCCTCTACGACACCCGTACATCGTCGCCACCTGCCCTCGCCGTGATCCCCGCCACCTGCCCTCGCCGGCAAGCATCACCGGCGCAGAACAGGAGTAGATTGGCGCAAATCAGTGCCTTGTAGAAGCTTCCTGGACCTAGATCGAAGCTTCCGGAACCTCTCGGAGAGCCGCCGGTTTTCGTCCCTCTGATCGTGCCCACTCGGCGTCGCCAGATCTCCTCCACCGCCGCCGTTGAAGACCCCGTGAGCCCTAGCCTGACGTCGATCGAGAAGATACAGGGTTGGGTCTCCTTTTAAAACCCAACCCGGAGGCCTATTGGGCTTGGGTTCAAATCATTAATTGGTTGGGCCGGATCCAAACCCAACCCGACCCAGTAAAAACCCGTTCAGGCTTTAAAGGGATAGTTGCGGGTCCGGGTTTGATCGGGTAGAGCGACTTGAACCTGAACCTGACCCGATCCACATAAGTGACATCACTGCTGACATCAGCAACCGGGTTAACCCACTGAGTTGACTCAGTCCAGATCCAGTTCGTCCTGACTCAGTCCAGAATCGCAGTATCGCTTCCAACAGCCGTACATGGCTCATTTCAAGTCCAAATCGAGCCGTTTTCGAGGCAGTGGATTCGTGACGACCAGTACTACGCGCCTACAGCAGTCTCGTTCAGGTTTGATTTACGGTCGCCTTCCCAGGTAACTTTAAATATTCTGTCAGTTATTCCTGTCATTTAATTAAAATAGCTAGTTCTTCCAATCTGTCACATGATAGAATTTATTGACTGTTGCCCACTAAATAAGTGAGTTGTGTGATTCTGATCTTGAGTGGTAACCGACCTAATATTAATTGTGCAACTAAATTAATTTGAATTTGTGATTACTTGATTAATCTTGAAAATTAACTGTATCAGCACGTGTTTTATCACTGTCTCCACATTACAATTTCTTAATCACGTGTTAGTCTCATTAGCTTAAAATTGGTATTATCTTTCACCATTCTAATCTCTGACTCCTCCTGCATAACATATATATCCTAAGGACAGCTTGCATTTAGGGTCAGCGAGAATCTTGCATGCCTACTAGAAGTGGTAGAACTTTTTCTATAGGCGAAACTTCAGCACCAATGGACCCTAGCATTCATGATACCCTGAACACAATCCTACAAAAGATAGAGAGCATGGACAGGCAACTACAAGAAGTTAAGGATCAGGTTGATGTCAACTGTAGGGATCTAGCAACTAGAATTGGTAGGCTAGAAACCAATAGGAGAAGAATCAGGAATGATGAAAGTTCTCGAAATGACAGTAGGTCTCCCAGGCGTGAGCGAGGCCCCCCTTACCAAACAACTGATGCTGATGCCCAGTATATCAGGAGCGTTAAGGTCGATGCTCCTTCTTTTGACGGGCGTTTAGACCCTCAGGTCTATATAGATTGGCAGTTGGCTATGGACCGATATTTTCGTTGGCATGACATGTCTGAGTCAAGAAAGGTTCGACTGGCCGTAATGAAATTAACAGGACAAGCTGGGCAATACTGGGAAAACCTAGAGAGGATGATGAGGTACAGAAGGGAGGACCCCGTGGACACTTGGGAAAGCATGAAAGAGAAGCTCATGATGAAATATGTTCCACAATCATTCAGTCAACAATTGTTGGACAAATGGAATCGATGGACCCAGGGAAACAAATCAGCCGCTGATTACATTGCTAAGTTTGATGAATATCTGAATCGGTGTGGAGCTATCGAGTTAGAATCTCCCGAACAGACCCTATCTAGGTTCAGGTCCGATCTTAGGGATGATTATCGCCGAGAGCTCATTGCTCGAGGCATCACGACTCTAGAACAGGCATATCAGCTAGTCACCGACTTAGATGAGTCTAGAGGATCCTATTTTAACCGAAGTAACTTTAAGGATAACTCTAGAACCACCAATACTGGCCAGCCAAGCTTCAACCGAACACTCCCTACCCCAAGTAAACCTGCCTCCAGTTCCTCTAGCGTCAAACCAGCAGGTCCTTCTGGTGCAAAGCCCTTTGCATCCGAAAAGAGAACGGTAGTGAACCAGGAAAAGTCAACCCTAGAACCCAATGTTACAGGTGTCAAGGGTATGGTCACCTTGCCAGCCAGTGCCCGAGTCAAACCAAAACCCTCTTTGTCGAAGTTCCCATTGAAGATATAGAAGGAGAGGATGATGGAGAAGAAGTTGTGCACCAACAAGATGATGACTCAGATGCCTCTGTCGAAGAGTATGAATTTAATGGGTGCATCCGAACTGTGGAAATGACGAGCTTACCTCCTAATGTAGCTCGCACCCAATTAGGAGTGGTTAGATGTACTTTAACCCAGCCTGAACCACTCAACGACTGGAGAAGGACTGCCATATTCCAAACTTGCACGAAAATTGGCAATAAGAACTGCAAGGTAATAGTGGATAGTGGCAGCTGCATCAACGCTGTGGCGTCAAAGCTAATCACCACCTTGGGGATGACACCGGTGAAGCATCCAAACCCCTACAAGGTTACATGGATCGATGCTACATCTATAGATGTTCAAGAGAGATGTCAAATTCCCATCCAATTTGCCACATACGCAGAAAATGTGTGGTGTGACATACTCCCCATGAATGTAGGTCATATCATTTTGGGTCGACCATGGTTATTTGACCTAGATGTGACCATACATGGACGTACCAACCAGTGTTCGTTCGTCCATAATGGGAAAAAGGTGAAGATTATGCCAAATCAACCGAAGCCGCCAACCCGAGAGAAAGAGGCTGATAAAGGAAAGATAAAGTGGACGTTATAAATCCAAAAAAAAGGGTTGATAAGGGCAAAGGTAAGATGGAAATGAATTTGATTAGCCACGATCAACTTGAAAAGAGCTTGCAGGATGGTTCTACTTGTTATGCTCTCGTGGCTCGAGAGGCTAGCCGGATATCGAGGAGCAGATTCCTGAGCACATCAGACCAATTCTGGAGGAGTTTTTCGAAACCCTCCCACAAGATCTTCCAGGTGAGTTGCCCCCTATGCGAGACATTCAACATGCTATTGACTTAGTCCCAAGAGCAACTTTACCAAATTTGCCTCACTATAGAATGAACCAACTGAACATGCGGAATTGCAACGGCAAGTGGAAGAGCTACTTGACAAGGGGTTCATCAAAGAGAGCTTGAGCCCATGTGCGGTTCCTGCACTTTTAGCGCCAAAGAAGGATGGTACATGGCGTATGTGTATGGATAGTCGTGCAATCAATAAAATTACCGTCAAGTACCGTTTTCCCATTCCCCGTCTTGATGATATGCTGGATCTGATGTCAGGTGCCACAATCTTTTCCAAAATTGATCTTAAGAGCGAGTACCATCAAATTAGGATCCGACCCGGGGATGAATGGAAACCGCATTTAAGACTAAAGACGGGTTATATGAATGGTTGGTTATGCCCTTTGGACTGTCCAATGCTCCAAGCACCTTCATGAGAGTAATGACCCAATTGTTTCGACCGTTTATCGGTAAGTTCGTGGTGGTCTATTTGATGACATACTGATCTATAGCCAAACCCAGGAGCAACATGTGGGTCATCTGAGGCAAGTCCTCTGCACACTCCATGCTGAGAAATTTTATGCAAATCCAAAGAAGTGTGCTTTTTGTATAGACAGGGTTATCTTCCTAGGATTTGTGGTTTCCTCCGAGGGAGTGTCCGCAGACCTGAGAAAGTGAAGGCAATAACCGAGTGGCCACAACCCCGGACGATTAGGGAAGTCAGAAGTTTTCACGGGTTAGCCACTTTCTACCGTCGGTTCATCAAGAATTTTAGTGCTATCATGGCACCTATCACCGACTGTTTAAAGAGTGAGGTCTTCCAGTGGACTCCTGCTGCCTCCAAAGCCTTCGCTGAAATAAAGAAGATGATGACGGAAGCTCCCGTAATGCGTCTCCCTGATTTTTCAAAAGCTTTTGAAGTAACTAGTGACGCATCGGGACTGGCAATAGGTGGGGTACTGAGTCAGGAAAACCACCCGGTTGCTTATTTCAGCGAAAAATTAAATGATGCCCGGCAACGCTACTCCACATATGATAAAGAATTTTATGCAGTTATACAGGCTTTGCGCTATTGGAGATATTATCTGTTGCCACAGGAATTCGTGTTGTACTCAGATCACGAAGCGTTAAGGTATCTCAACTCCCAGAAGAGATTAAACGCAAGGCATAGCAAATGGGTGGAGTTCTTGCAGGATTACACTTTTGTCCTCAAACATAAAGCAGGCATCGAGAATAAGGTCGCTGATGCGCTGAGTCGACGTGTCACGATCTTGGTGGCAATGAGCACAGAAGTGGTTGGATTTGAGAAATTAAAAGAGGAGTATGAATCATGTCCCGATTTTGGAAAAATTTATGTCACGTTACGAGACGGCCCTGTTCGTGAGATGTACGGTTTTCTCCTCCAAGACGGTTATCTCTTCAGATTCCGTAAGTTGTGTATTCCCCGTACGTCCCTCAGGGATTTTCTCTCTTGGGAACTACATGCTGGAGGTCTGGCGGGACATTTCGGTTAGAACAAGACAATTGAGGCCGTTGAACACCGATTCTACTGGCCGAGTCTGAAAAGAGATGTCTCTAAAGTAGTCAGCCAATGTCGCACGTGTCAACTGGCCAAGCAACAAAAGCAGATTGCCGGACCTTACACTCCTCTTCCTGTTCCTAAGTGCCCCTGGCAAGACGTGAGCTTAGACTTCATACTAGGGCTGCCTAAAACTCAAAAAAAGCACGATTCTATCCTAGTGGTAGTTGACCGATTCTCAAAAATGGCTCACTTCATCCCGTGTTCCAAGACCTCAGATGCGTCTCGAGTGGCTGTCTTATTCTTTGATCATATCGTAAAGTTGCACGGGATACCTAAAACCATGGTGTCTGATAGGGATGTTAAGTTTGTTAGCTATTTCTGGAAAACACTTTGGCATAAGATGGGCACCAAACTGAAATTCTCAACCGCCTTTCACCCACAGACAGATGGTCAAACCGAGGTGGTAAACAGATCGTTAGGAAATCTCCTCAGGTGTCTAGTTGGAGAAAATTTAAAAACTTGGGATCTCATTTTGCCCATGGCTGAATTTGCATATAACGGATCTGTCAATAGGACTACGGGTCTCAGTCCTTTTGAAATCGTAAACGGTTTTTAAGCCCAGGCAACCCATTGATTTAATTCCCATGGCTCATCATCATTCTAGGGTATCAGACTCAGCATCAGCATTTGCATCCCATATCCATGCATTACATGAGGAAGTCAGAGACAAGATAATGAAAAATAATACTGATTATAAAGCTTCTGCAGATCTACATCGCCGATTAAGGTCTTTTAATGTCGGAGATTATGTGATGGTCCGCATGCGACCCGAACGGTTTCCACCAGGAACCGTGAAGAAATTACACGCGCGAAGTGCAGGGCCATTCAAGATTCTCAAGAAAATCAATTCAAATGCTTATGTGGTGGATCTCCCACCTGACTTTGGCATCAGTTGCACCTTTAATGTTGAGGATTTGGTTCCATATCGAGGTACTTTTGATACCCCTTCTGATCCATTTGTGGATGAGCCAAGCCAAGACCTTCTTTCTGAGAGCCCCCCACTACCTCCACTTCCCCCTAAAATGTCCTATGCAACAGAACATATAGATTCTATCTTGGATGATCAGATTATCTCTACTGGAGATGGAGGGACGAGACGCTATCTCATTAAGTGGACGGGAAAACCTGATTCGGAAAATTCTTGGATTACCGAGGAAGACCTCCAGCATCTTGATCCTGATCGACTGGAGCACTATCACAGCAGACAGCAGTTCTGTCCCCCACACTCGACAGAGTCGAGTTCTTTCCACCCGGGGGGAATTGATGAGGACATCATGCCACCGCCCAGGAGCAGGTTCGATCGAGTATACTTCAGGAGGCGACGCGCTGGTCTTCTATGGCTTTAGATGGGACTTATTTCAGGCTTTATTGATAGCAGATGTTTTAGCTTTATTTGTGTCTTTTATTTTTGTTCTTTTGTGGACGTTTAGTACCACATCGGTTATTTCCCAGTAGTCCTCTTTTGTAAAGCCTATATAAGGCCTCCTAGACTACCTTGTTGAAATCAATTAATGAATGATTAAAACTTTTCCTCAAATTATTTGTTAAATTCTTGAGTTCTGCTGCTCTCGAGTTTAGGGAGAGAAGCCCGTGCAAGGGGTGGAAACCCAAATCTTATCTTGTTCGCAATTTAAATTTTGGTTGTGATTTGAAGGTGATTGCGATCCAGGTGGTTTTACATCATACCTATTGCCAAAGGAAAAGGCAACAAATAAAATAGAGGACCTTTTCGTGTTGCTCGACAACTAGATCAACATTTAACAGTCTTAATCTATTGTCTCAGGCACCAAAGATCCCAAGGGCACCAGCTTCTTCCCTATTAAAGGCCAGGTAATATATGTACTTGGACTTGATTCCATTGCAAAGTTTTGATGGCCAGAAGGCCAATCTCATGTAATCTGCAAGAAGGCGGAATCAGTGGTTTCATTGGTTGTCCTAGCATCATCACAATGCAGCAATCCTAATGATCCTCACCCTGGAACAACAATATCTCAGGGAAGGGGAACTTGTGGGTTTTTGAGAAGTAATGATAGAAAAAATTGATGGAAATAGCGCCACTGAATATAAACAAAGGGTGTGGTCAGCTCTTAGCGCCCATGACTATATAACATCGTAATTAAGAAGGTCAGTATGCAATTCTTAGAGCATCTGGGAGAGTAAATAATATTAGTCTCAAGAGCAAGCATCATGATGTGGAGATATATGTATTTAGAGATGTGGAGATTTGGTGCTTTAATAATTGTGCTACTAAGGAGCTTTATGAGTTCAATGAAATTTGTGGGAAGGCAGGACAATTACTAATATTGTTTTCTTTGATTATATTTAGTTCATGGGACGCATAAATGGAGAGGAGTGAGGCGTGGAAAGAAGGAAAAGAGAGAAAGGTGCATAAAGAAGAAAACACGGGTGATCCAGTATAAGAGAGGAGAGGGAAGAGAGAAAAAGACCGAGTGTGAGATAGATAAGGAAAAGGAGAGAGACACAAACATATTTATTTTGATTCCTTGGTTAACGTGCACAACTTGAATGTGCACTTTCAAGCCTATATTAATCCCTATACACACAAATACATACAATATGCATAATTATACATATGTATGAACATTTATAAATACACATACTTAAAAACACACGCAAATGCAAGTAAAAACACACGTACATATGTCAATTTCTATATGTATATAACTGGATTTGTTTACACCACACTCTTTCAAACACGCACACACACACACACACACACATATATATATATATTATATATATATATTATATATATATATTCACATATATATAGATACATACACATTTAGGGATGTCAACTGGCTGGGACGGCAACCTGCACAGCCCGGCCCGAGTCCGACTCCCCCATGGGTCGGACCTGGGTTAGGGTAAAGTAGCCCACAACAGAGAGGAGAGGAGTAAGCGAGGAAAGGATGAAGAGAGAGAATGGCACAAAAAGGAGATAATAGGAACAACCTAACTTAAGAGGGAGGAAAGAGAGAAAGACCGAGTATGAGAGAGATGAGGAAAAGGAGAGAGACACGAACATATTATTTGATTCCTTATAGAAACATGCACAGCTTGACTGTGCACTTTTAAGCCTCTATTAATCCATGTACACACATACATACAACATGCATAATTATACATATGTACAAACATATACAAAACATACTTAAATAACAGACACCTGCAAATAAAAAACTCACAAACAAATGCATGTTTCTATATGTATATACACACGCATATATATATATATATATATAATATATATATATATATATAATATATATATATATATATATATATATATATATATATATATATATATATATATAATATATATTCACATGCATAGATACATACACATACATTGATACATACACATACACACATAGATAGACGCATGGACATATATATTCACATATTTAGATGCATAATCGATTATAAGTATTACACGTATAAATTCACATATATATACCTACATGCACGTATATAGACACATTCTCATATTAGATTCACATATACAAATACATACACAGATACATAGACACATAAACATACTAGATTCACATATACAAATACATACAAATATATAAAGACACTATATGTTCACATATATAGATACACACACATAAATAGACACACACACACACACATATATATTCACATATATGGATACATAGATTTAATCACATACACATCTACACAATACACACACACATTCACATTCATAGGTACATACGCATATATGCACATTATAGACACATGGACATATATATTCACATATTTTGATGTATAATCGATATAAATATTTACACATAAATTCACATATATAGATACCTACTTACACATATATAGACAAACATACTCATATTAGATTCACATATACAAATACATACACAGATACATAGACACATACATATTAGATTCACAATACAAAAATACATACACAGATACATAGACACATACATATTAGATTCACATATACAAATACACACAAAGATATAAAGACACTATATGTTCACACATATAGATACATACACATAAATAGACATATACACATATATATTCACATATATGGATACATACATAGATATAATCACATACACATCTACACATTACATACATACAAACACACACAAAACACATACACACACACACATTCACATTCAGAGTTACAAACGTATATACGCACATTATATACGCATATACGCACACACATATATATTCACATATTTAGATGCATAATCGATATAGATATTTACACATATATAGATAACTACTTACACATATATAAACATACTCATATTAGATTCACATATACAAATACATACACAGATACATATTAGATTCACGTATACAAATACACACAACGATATAAAGACACTATATAGTCACATATATAGATACATACACAAATATACACACATTCACATATATGGATACATACATAGATATAATCACATACACATCTACACAAATACATATATACAAACACAAACACAGACACATATATACATAAATACAAACATACATATATGATACATGCATACATATGTAAACATACATATCCCTATATAACATACATGCAAGCATGTAATCCACATTATTCCACTAAATTATTAAAAATAAAAGAGTAGCTTAAAATATAGCAAGTGGGAAAAGTATTAAAGGATTCAAGTTTACATACTTCGAGTGTCACATCAGTGAAGGGATATAGCCTTATTTTGTAAACTTCAACTGTAAATAAATAGACTTTTAACTCTAATTTTGTTATTTATCTATAGAAAAACTAATATAATATATTAAGAGGATAGACTTGTGTCCTTCTAAAAGAATTTGAGTCTGGATCCTTCCCACTCAAATTCAATCCTCCGACATTCGAATACAAGATCCACTCCGTTGAAGTTGATCTATATTATTTCAAGGTTCTATAAACCAAAAACCAAGTGATTTTAATCCTTTTTGCCCATCCATCAAGCGGAGCAAAATGGACGGCCGAAAGTAGTGAGTTGATTAGATCTATGTCTTTAGACATACAAATCCTCCATCCGGCCATTTCATTATAATCTAAACATTTAAAAACCCCTACAAACTAATTTTGTTAGGATTCAAATATTCAACACCGTTAAACTAACCAACTCACTATTATGTCGTCTGTCTTTCCCCTACTTGATGCATGGGCAAAAAGTATTCAAACACTTGATTTTTGGTTCATAGATACTTGAAATAATATAGATCAACTTCAACGGAGTGGATATTGTATTCGAATGACGGATGTTGGCATTTGAGTGGGAAGGATTCGATCTCAAATCCTTTCGGAAGAACACAAGTCTATCTCTATATATTAATAATAAATGGCTCATAACTAATGTCTTTGTATATTTTTGAAATGCTTCACGAAAAACAAGCTGGATACCCACCTTTAAATATATATATATATATATATATATAATATATATATATATATATTATATATAATATATATATATGCGATAAATAATTAATATAATATATTAATAATAAATTACACAAAACTAAAATTATTTCTGAAATTATTTATAAGGTTGATCCAATTGTCTGTATTTATACATGTTAGGTCCAATGTGAATTCAAGGGGAAGTGTGTCTAGAATTTTGAATAAGCAAAGTTCTAAACACAAATTTAAAGAAATAATGCTTAGATCACGTTGACATAAAACTTGCATCTTAAGACCAATGAGATTGAAACTTAAGAAGAATCCTCAAAAGAACCAAACTGGGTATTCAAGAGGGCCAACAATGAAAATGACAGTTTTCATGGCGTCGATTTCTTTTCTTCTTTCATCAAGTGCTTGCACAACCCATGAGGAGATAATCTTTTATTTTCACTCATGCAGGCCAACTGGAGATGCTACTTTCCTTACACTCAAGCTATTATGTATGTCGGTGACTCTATCGGGACTGATAGGTTGGTAACTCTTGTCCTAATTCTAGTAGTTTTCCAATCATATTTTGTCTATACTATGGTGTTTTCCTAATTGTTGCATTAAGTTATACTATCACTGTCAGTTAGATGTAACTCACCTATAACTTGATGTCATTCATGAATATCGATTTAATACACAACTCTTTTCTGTTTTGCATTCTCAGGTGCTATCTCAATGTTAAAATATCATCCATTCCAGTATTTATTCACTTGTGATAGAGATTATACTTTAATAGCAATTGAAACTTTAATCTAGTTTTGCATTAAGCCCGGTTCATGTTAAAATATCATCAATTCCAGTATTTAGTTCACTTGTGATAGTGATCATCTTTTAAATTGCAATTGAATATTTAACCCTGATTCATGTTAAATTTAGTTGATCTCTTGAGGTGAAACATTTTTGCGAATGAAATTTGGTATCTGATCCCATTTGTAATCATTACTTCGATCACATTCCCAGTAAGTTTGTAAATATTTTACAGGTAGTTATTATGCATCCAGGAACTAACCTGAGTAGGCTTTGAAGACCCTGAAGATAAAAACACACGTCTCAATTTAATCCCATTCCCTTGTCCCACATTCAAGGGAAATCCAGCACTGTCATAAACTAAACGTGCCTCCCATGTATCATCTTCTCCTGTGAAAAGAGCATGCAAACCCTGTGAAGCAAATGAATTTAATGATCGCCATTGTCAACCATTAACAAGGGCTCTAATTCCCATATTCATGATGTGCCTTTACTGTGCCTTGCAGATCAACCCGAGCAGCAAATACACCTTGAAGGTTGAAATGTTCAACAATGCCAGATCTACATGAAATGGAGTGGCAACATCAATCCTAAAGGCTGATATAAGATTTTGGGTAAGGTGAAAAAAAAGAGCAATGATGAAAAACCTCTGTTTGGTATTTTCCTACAAAGCTATGCAATAATGAAACAATAAAAGATACAGAAACAAAGCCCTCCCAAAATTTCAGCTGAAAGACATGGAACAATCAAGCAAAAGGTTCAAAGGTAAAAAAAAGGGCTCTTACTGAAATTCTACAGCCAATTAAGTTTGTGCACCAAACCACTAGACTAAGAACACTGTCAATCTCCATACTATTATTCTCATTGATTTCATGAATAAGAAACAGAAAATAGAATTTATACCAGTAGAGATTCATGCCAAACAATGTTTTTCTAGAAACAAAATTGACGGTATGAGAAAAATCCTAGGACCAACTTCAAATCACCAAAAAGGTAGAGCCATGAAACAAAGCTTTACATTACTGCTGCTCTGCAGAGAAAAGAAATATGTTGAAATAAGTTGAAATAGTTTAATTGTTAAAAAGTAACAATTAATCAACCACAACAAAGTCTTTCATCCCATCCTGTGATGTTAGCAGAGCTATACAAAGATTGTCGCCTTCAGTTTTAGTTAAGGGCCAGTTTATCAATTATGACTTCACAATAATCAATTCATTTCACATTTTATCTTTATACTTTTTTGTATTTCGTCAGAAATTGCAACATTCTACTGTGGCTGAATCCATATGCACATATCAGTTCTTGATTGCGCAACATTCTGTTGCAGAAATCCTGGCTGGTACTGTAGCCATTTATTTTCCATGCAGTTTTGGGGATAAACAAGAAAGAAAAAAAGCTCCAAAAAATCACAAGGCACAAAGGATTAGCAATATAATTATGTGCACGCAAGCACATACATGAACACATGAGAGAAAGAGAGGCAGGCACCAATGAGAATACACCAGATTGTCAAAGGACACTAGATTAATTATACTACACACATATGAGAGAGAGACGGGAAAGAACAAATAGGCCAATAGATTAATAATTAGAATCTACACTTAATTTGAAAAAAACCAGTCACTGCATGTCTTTGATACTGTATTGACGTGAAATTTTATGAATCATATATAATCATGGGTAATTATTCTCAAATATAATGAAGACGCTAGAATTTCTAAAGAGAGCAACCAAAAAGTAACCGAAAAATCAAAATAATCAAGAATATGGCCACCGCATGCAAATTATTCTCAATTAAAACCCAAAACAGTATCTTCAAGTTCATCAAAACCTAATCTTTAGGACCCTAATTGAAAGAAGAAAAGGGCAAATAGAAAAAAGAGGTTAATTTCGCTGACCTAAAATGCCGACGATTTCTTCCATCATCATGATTGTTCCTCATCATCATCACGAGAAATGGGTTTCTTCTTGCTTAGGGTTTGGATTTGAGTTTGGATTGGGAGAGAATTAGAGAAAGAGGAGAGGGAAAAGAAGGGATTTGGGTTTCTTCTCGTTGCTCTTCTTGATTCTCTGACAGAGTGAGAGGGAGAGATTCAAAGGGGCGAATTTTAATTCTAGTGAAAGCTGAGGCATAATAAATCCGAAGAATTAAGCCAACAAAGCTCTCCCCGAATTGAATTCGGACTTGAGCGTGTCTAATTTCAAAACAGAGGCAGTGAGGCGCAACGGCTATTTTCGACTCCCAATTTTGTAGTTTTTCAGTTACGCCCTTTTCCCTCTAATAATTATACACCTTTGCTTTTTTTTAAATTATTTCGCAGATTTTTCCCCTTTTGTAAACAGGAAAAATAACAATTAGTGGGAACATTAACAAATCAAATCATAATTAAATTTAATTTTTATAATTTACAAGATAAAAACTAAAACTCTACTTATCACTATTATGTTATAAATCATACTTCAACTTATCCACATTATTTTATATTTACATCTAGCACAATTATTTGTTGTTGAAATGGCAATGAGACGGATAGCTTAAATTATTTTTTTGCAAAAAATATATTCCAAAACGAAAAAAGTCATGAAGGAAAATATGAATGACACAAGGTCAGATATGTTATTTCATATAAACATAAAGTTATATGTTCTAAAAAAAAAACTTCTATAAAGCAAAGGCTTAGTCAAGTCCTGTTACATCCTTAACTAAACTGTACATCTACTTACAACTAAATAAATTCTTAGTGATATGATTGCTTTTGACTTATTAACTTAGTAGTTCATTTTGCAACACTTAATGCACTAAAGATTATGTTCATGCCCTTAATCAAGCCCTAATTCCTAACTTTTTAATTTGAAATTAAGGATATTTACATTAAAATAAAAACCAACCATTCACTTAATCTTTGGGTTTCATTTGAGCAAAGATATGAAGAACGAGAGAAAAATAAGTTTATTAGATTTTAAGTAGAAGGAGAAGACAAAAGAAGAGGATTAGAGTGAGGGTACATGTAAAATTTGTCCCATCCAGATACCCTAGCTCACTCAAATACGTGAGCAAGAGGTGGGTGGTGGGATGTTAGACTTATTTTGTTTTCAAGTCTTATTAGATTTAAGCTTAATCAAGTCAATTGAATATTTACACCCGTCTAATTTAGCTTATGTTGTTTGACCCAATAAAGAATTTGAGTTTAGACACGTTTCAACTGAACTTAGAGATAAGTGCATTTAAGTTAAGATGTGGGACTTATCTACACGTGCAAAACTTATGTTATTCAAGGGCCTAGATCTATGTTGAGTTGAACTAAAATTCCTTGATGCCATATATATCATGAGTAGGATTCTCTCTCCATTACTACGACTTAATCTCTCTTTTGGAGGCATTTCATCTCCTCTAAGAATCAAAGGAACTTTCTAGTTGGAGAGAAGAATCCCTTTCATCAACTCTGAGTCCTAGAGATCGTGCAACTTCCGGCATCTTCTTCATGATAGAATCAGGTATGCCTAAATCCTCATTTCTAACCTCATCTTCTATCACCTGCTTCCCATACCTTCATCACTACCACATGGCCAGTACCAAACTACTTTTTCCCTCTCAACTCACTCCTCTCCACGTCATGACCGCTGCCAAACCCCTTCCCTTCCACCCCATCCCCCACTTTATCTCATTAGAACCTCATCTTCTATCACCTCATGGTAAGTACCAAACCATTTTTTGCCTCAAATAACTTCTCTCCACACTTTTTACCTCTCAACTGACTCCTCTCCGTCTCATGACTGTCGTCAAACTTCCCTTTTTTGCCTCTCAACTCCTTCCTCTCCACCTCATGACTGTCGCCAAAACCCCCTTTTGGCTCTCAACTAACTCGTCTCCATCTTCCCTTCACCCCATCCCCCTCGTCATTTCATTAGAACCTTATCTACTATCACCTTCTTCCCTACCTTGTCACCGCCACATGACCAACACCAAACTCCTTTTTGCCTCTTCACTCTCCTCTCCTACTAACTCCACCCTTACCACCACCCCAATCTTGCTCTACATGATTGTTGTGGATAATTTCCTAAGGAATTAATCCACGCACCAAAATAATGGAGGGAGTAAAATCAAATCACAAAAAATCCAACGCAAACACAGAGAATTACGTGAAAACCAAATGGGAGAAAAACATAGAGAGAGAAATTTCACTATGTCAATAACGATTACAGGTTGGGGTTCTCTTGTGAGCTAGGGTTTCTGGATTCCGCTCCCTCTTCTTATTGGAAGGGTTTTCATATATGTACAAGTCATGTCTTTGGATAAGGCTAGGAAGTCCTACTTAGTTTGAACACTTAATCCCTTATCTCAGATGCGGTTAAGTCGACCATCCAGATTTGAATGAGGTGGACGAGAGTCCATTTTATCTGATTATCTGCGTCTAACTGTTGATATGGTTAATCTATTCTAGACCTTTTCCCTCACTAAGGTTGTTTCGCTAAGGATTTTTTAATGAAACGTCGGGGGGCTTTTGGGCATTACAGTTTCTTCTAAAAAAAAGGTTCCATACAATGTTCTCCCCAATTGTGGTGGATGGGCTACATAAAGAGACTCAACCATCTGTCAAGCACACTGCTCGTAGTGCTACTGGATGCCTCATGGAATTAATCTTCCCTATAGCATTCTTGATAAGCTTCTTGTCATTGAAGCTATAAAGAGAGAGAGCTAGGACTTTATGATCTCAAAACAGCATAAAAGATAGTGAGAACAAGTCTAAAGACACAGGAGATAATTTGGATGGTTTAGTATAATCCATTCATTTTTTACTTTTAGATTCAAAATGTCCATAAATCATGTGCTTAATGGGAATCAACCGACATCAAATTTTCAACAAAACTAATTAGTTTCCCAATAGATGATGTTGTCCTTAGCTAACAAATATAACTCCCAAAGCATGACAACTTAATTTCAACAAGATAATTGTAAACAAATTAATCTCACACAATCATGATGTTAACTTACACAAGCATGCTATTTAATAATTAATAATAGTGGATCCCTTAGCAAGATAATATCTCCTATTGATTATTGGACATAATATCGAGCATCTTTTCTTTTTAATTTAAGCATTACGTTCAAGACATTATATTTAGGTGGTAAAGACTCAAACATAGGTTCAGTTCCAAGTTGACTAATGGTTCAAACGATAGCAGAACTAGCCAATGTTTGTGGTAAGATTGGTTATTAGTATTGGGTTATTGGGTTATTACACATATACCCACATGTCTTCTATATATATACCTCATACCTTCTCTTATGAAAATTAATCAATTCTTTTTCTAGAGAAACTTTCTCTACATGGCATCAGAGCAAGGTAAACCTTAACCCTAAAATCTACCACCTTCTTCTCAAATTCTCTTTTTTCTCCTCAAACATCACCCTCCCACCTCTCAATATAGTGTCGCCCCCCTCTACCATTGCCGCCTCCTCCAAGTCCCTCTATCAGTGCCCCCCCCCCCCCCAACTTCCCCAAACAGAGGAAAGTGAACATAAAATTATTATCTCTCAGCCCACATCAAAAGTTTGGCTTTGTAAATGAGACAAAAAAAAAAGAAACAAAAGTAATTGAAAAACTCTATAATGAGGCGCATCGTACGATTTCAAACAAAATAAACCTATATAAACATGCTACAAGTCCGTTGAACCAATGAACCCATGTCCACACGATGAAACTCATCTCAGTGTATTACACAAAAATGTGATATTTGTATCTACATGAAATTTCAGTTAATTCATCAGGTTCAAAGTTCTAAAATAATTATTTTATGCATACAGCTTAAACGCAGATCATTTAACCAAACATGGAATGCCCAGTGATGCAAAGACTACTTGCAACATGATTAAGATTAGCACAAGAAACTGCCCCACCATAGCAAACTAAGATACAAAAGGCAGTATGACAAACCTCCCAAATAATTTATCAACATCGAAGTTTGGAAGAGATCTACAGAAGCACGTCCACTTTCCATCCTGTCCACTTGAAACAATTAACAAGACAACACAAGGCACTGAACAAAACCATAATTAACAAGCACACAATTACAAGAACTCCTAATAAGCATAACAGAATCTATATCGAAAGAAACAGCCTATGACAGGCAGCACCAAATGATTTTATTCCTGTGATTTGTGATTGACATCATTTTATTACACTTTTATACTCTTATTCATTTGCTTTTTGTTCATAAATAATGCTATTTGGGTTCTTTTAGTGTTTTTATGCATAAGTTAGGTTTTGAATACAGAACAAAAAAAGAAGCCTAAAAGATAAAATTTTACAAGCCTAAAGCCCAACTACATCAATTCAAATTCAGATCTGCATGAAAGCAAATCAAGCAGTTAAAAACAAATCAAGTCAAAAATTTTGGAGAATCAAGTGATTAATATGGAGAATCAAGTGATTAAAGTAAATTAAGTTAAAGATCGTGCGAGATTTTCACCATATTTGTTTAGATCTTTTGTATCCCTCTTTCGGCCATAAAAGGAGTAGGGGTGCGAAACAGGTCAGGTTTGGCCCGGCCCGGCCGGCCCAGCCCGACACCGACGGGTCAAAGACCGGTCGGGCCAAGCCTAGACCCTCCCGCAAATAACGGGTACCTAGCCCCCTTTAGGGGACTCGGGCACGGACTGCTGATCCACCCGGGCTAGGTCGGGTCGACCCGATTAATTTTAGTTTTTCTTTAAATTCAAAAATGGATTTTTAAACTATATATTTTAAAAAATTTTAAAATCCCTAAAAAAATCAATAAAAATTCATAAATTTGACAAAATTACTACAAGTTCTGAAATGCAAATGTAATTTATTATTATAACAATCCAATAATATAAATTGATACAAATACAAATAATGTATATAGATTAAAAATAAAGTATAAATTGATACAAATATGAATGAAGTATGTCTTGTTGGAGTCCTCCTAGCTTCCTAAGAGGCGTGTTCCAAGTGTAGAAGAGAAGGTTCTTCATTTGATGGATCTCTTATTTTTGTGAAGGAATTTCCTGAACACCCTTCGGGATCTTTGGATGGTGGAGAGGAGAAAGTTGTGCCCCCGTGAAGTGTTCTCCGATAGGCAGATCTTTTTTGCTTCAGCATTAGAGACATGTTTGATAGGATTGGATGGATAGGAGGGTGATCATCTGTATTTTTTTCAAAAATATACACACAGAAATGTGACATAATCTTGTATTACTCATATTAGATGTAATCAAGTAAATTTAAAGTTAATGTAATAGGAATGAAAAGATTTGGAATAAATGTTTGTACTTGGAATGAAAATAATTGCATAAATCTTGCTTGATTTATTTTACCATTTGTGTTGTTTGGAACTGACCGTGTCTCCTCGGAGTGCTGTCCTTAACTCCAGGGTATTTGACTTAGCATGTGGATGGCTTGGTAGGTTTGTGGTGTTCCTGAGTAGGGGTGATCCCATCAGTGGCACATGCAAATTTTATCCTCCGAGTGGGGGAAATCCCAGTCGCGTAGTTGGGCCTACAAGTAGGGAAAATCTCAGCAACGGAATCGGGTTCACTGTCGCTTTCGTGTGGGGAAAAACTCATCAACGGAGCCGTGACCTTGGGACTCTGAGAGGAGATCCCTACAGCAGAGTTGGGCCTCCAAGGGAGGGAAATCCCACAGCGGAGGAATGATGCACATACAAACATGAAATAATGCATCTCAAATTAAATGTTAGATGCAGTATTAAAAACAATAGCTAGGGACGAAAAGACTATGTATGCGCAGCATTTAATCGCATGACACTAGTATGTCGGGGGGATAATCTAAACAAGAAAAGCCCCATGTATATACCATGTGTCACGCATGATCATAGGCTAGACATACACAATTATATCATCCCGGGATGAGTAACATGCACTCATTCACAAAGGTGAGCTTTGGATAATACATGGGTGACTGTACCTTCTTCGGTACTCTTGATTCCTCCAGCCTACAATTACACAAAACTAGTACATCTAGGGGACAATCCAAAAAAGAAAACCCTCATGTATATACCATGTGTCTCGTGCAATCATAGGCTCTCCAGTTTCTTGCAAATTGAAAAAGGGCTTGAGTGGGGTTGTCACCAATCGACATACTGGATGCGTCAACTCTGAGTGGGGGAAATCCAGAAGCGAGGTGGCGATCCGGACCTCCGAGTGAGAAAAATTTTAGCGGCGGAGTCGGGTTCACAGTTGCCTCCGAGTGGAGGAAATCCCATCAGCGGAGCCATGACCCCGATAAGGACCTGAAGTGGGGTATCACCCATTGACAAATTGAATGCGTCTACTCTGAGTTAAAAAAATCCTAGCAGCGAAGTGGTGATCCGAACCTCCAAGTGGGGAAAATCCCAGCAGCGGAGTCGGGTTCACAATCTCCTCTTCCGAGTGGGAGAAATCCCATCAGTGGAGCCGTAACCCCCCAGTAAGGACCAAACGGAGAAAAACTGCTTGGGGTTCATCCGCCAATAGGTCAGATGACGGGAGCCTGTAGGCTAGTGTTTGTGTTTTCGAGGGGGAAAATCTCATAGGCAGAACATCAAAGAGGGGCTCTAAGAGGAAAAAAATCTCAACAGCAAAGTGGAGACTCAGAGCGAGAAAAATCCCACAGCGGAGGGTTTTAGTACAGTAGGCCAATCGAGAAAGGGCCCGCAGGCAAGTCTGCATTCCAGGATGTCTTCGGAGAGGGTGGAGCTCGAAAAGTTTGGCAACTGAAGGCTTTAAGGCGGCCTTGCAGCTTGGCTTCTGTGATTCATTTTCTGAATCAGTTTGTCGAGGACTCGGAGGTCAGAAGATTCACCGACTTCAGGTTCGCTTTCTGACTGTGTTGATGACTGGTTATTCTGGAGGGCAGTGATTTGAGTCTGGGAGTTGGTCATTGAGCCGCCTCAATGCCTCCTACTCACAGACAACATTCTCACAGTCAAGAGCACCTGTTGCTGATCGCGATCTAATTAGGCTTACTTTTTTTCATCTGCTCTTTCATGTCAGCGAGCATAAGAAAGAGCTGGTCTTTGTGCCGCTGCGGTGGTTGGACACTGGCAGTTGCTCCCTGAGGCGAGGAGCTGTTCTCATTGGTATGCGGCTGATCGTTGGATGGTGAATGGGTCATGCCCCGGAGGTTCTGATAGTCGTACCTTTGGATATTGCGTCATTAACTGCTCGCATTCTTAGGGCCATGGTCGATCTGAAAAAGGTTTTTTGAGGAAGGTTTTTAGGGGAGAGATCTAAAGTGTAAGGACTCAGATCTCAATGAAAGCACCATTTTGTGGTGGAGATTTTCCGCTGCGAATAATCAAACAGTCGATCCACACAACAAGCGAGAGTGTGTGTTTAAGGTATAAGTGCAAAATAATAAATATAACACAGAGAACAGACACACATATTTTTACGTGGAAACCCAAATTAGGAAAAACCACTGGTAGGAGAAAAATTCACTATATTTCGTCGATTTACAGGAATTATAGGTATGTATTAGTGTTTCTTTGAGATGGGATCTGAAGGAAAGCCCAAGACCTTAGTGGAAGGTCAGGAGCCCCCCTTTCTCTTAGAGAAGAAGGTCTATTTGCACTGAACTGTAGGCCCTGAAGTGGATGGTTCGAGAGATTTGCGTAGCTGCATGATCTTCATGTGTGAATTTGTTGTAATGGTCATGATTGCTGGCGTGATAGTTTGATTGCATGCACAAAAGTTCGTAACTGTCCATCTTGAGCGCATGACATTACACATCTTCAGCGTGGGAGAGAAGAGACGGCGTGACTACAGGCGAAGATCTCTGCGGTTGTTACTGAGGGCTTCTGGGTGAAGTCGGAGATGTTGGACTGCCGGAGACTCCAGAGAGTGATGCCTCCGGAACGGGGGGTTCGCTCCGGGACAGCTCTGGGTGGTAGAGCTTGGAGATTAACTTGAGTTCGGGCTGGAGTGATTCTGCGAACTATGGATGCTCTCGAGAGGGTCCGATGTGACAGAGGCAGTTGATTGTTGCGAAACTTCAAAATGAAAATTAGTTGCTTGGACACGTATCAGCATCTTACTGAGGGTCAATTTTTGACCACTACAGTATAGTTGGCGTGAGATGGATGATATTATTAGTGCACATGGAAGATTTAGAGAAATGTTAATTCCCCGATATGATGTTCCAATGAATAATGGTAATAAATGACATTTTTAGCATACCTAATGAGATAAATAATGATACTTGATTAATATCCAAAGTGCAAGCAATCTAAACGCAAACATGTAGCATTTAACAAGCCCATGGTGTCATGATTGGATGAGTGAGAATATAGGTAAATCCAAAAAGGTTTTCAAAAGGATATAAGATGTCATTAAAAGAGAGTTAGTACAAAATATTTGTATCAATTACAACAGAAATTCAATTCTCTAAAATGTCAGACTTTAAGAAACTATTTGAAAACCAGAATTTAGAAATTGTAGAATTAGAAAAAAATTTCATGCTCATCGAGAACAATGATCTTGGTAGGCAATAAACATTGAAAGCAAGCCAAGAGTAAAAATGATGACATTAGATCAAGATCAAAAGTGCACATGGCATACCTAAGAGAGCAAATTGGTGTAGTCCCAGATATCAATTCCCAGGAGAAACAATAATTAGGCAATATTGGTTGTGAGTACATTAGGAAATATTGGTTGTCAGTAAGTTAGGAGAAGATATACAAGAAATATGAAAAATGCAGGGAACTTATCTTAGAGAGTAGAATTGACGAAGTCAATCCTGTGTATCAAGTTCATGTGGCTAGCAATAAGTATGCAATATACATTGTCAATAAACATAAAGAGAAAATGATGATTATTATCAACATTCGGTAGACGTAATATCCATATGAGGGAACAAATGAAAGTATGAAACCTAGGATCATATTCTTATGAGTCATGATAAAGTAGGAATACACATAATTACCAAGCCCAAAAAGATATCCGACGTCATTGAAAGCAAGATTTAAAACCTTTTGAGAAATTTAGAATTTTGAAATTTAAAGCAACTTGTTGAGAAAGCTGATTACGATTTAAAAAAATAATGAAAGCTATCTGGGAATTTCAAAGCTCAAGAGATTCTTCGATAATTTTGATAAAAAATAATATACTGACTTTAGTCCATTGAAATTAAAGTGAGAATATTAATGAACAATTTAAAATTTTGAAAAACCAGAACATTATTTTAAGGAACACCAAGAACAATAACCTAAATAGGTAAAATATGTTGTCAGTAAATTAAAGGACAAGAAAAATGATACCAAATCAGGATAAAAGAAGCACATGGCATCACAGGACAAAAGGTTGAAGTGCTAGCTATGAAGTAACGATGAAAAATATTAGTTAGGCAATATATACTGTCAGTAAATGTCACAAGATAGATGATAAAATAGGATAAGTATAAAAGGTGCACAAGACATATTCAAGGAGCAGAATTAATGAAACCCTTAGTATCAAGTTTGGATGAGATAAGAAGGCAATATACATTGCTGATAAGCATAAGGAAATAAATGAGTGTGATTGATAACAAATCTATATTGCACTTGTAGAAAATTCCAGAAAGATATATAATGTCATTAAAACCAAGAATTGTTGGAGATATTTTTCAAACCGGAAGTTTACAAAAGTCCAAAGGTCAAATTTGAGAAAATATTTGAAAACAATAACATTCTAAAGCCTATGCTAAAGAGTAAAAAGCAATTTTTAGGGCATTAATTATGTTTATGTAAAAAAAACTGATGAGTATAATATGACTTGTGAAATTCTCAACATCAAGAAAAAAAAACTAGTATATATGCATTCTCTGTAAGTCTAAACAGGGTTACTGAATCAAGATTGGGAAGTTCATAGAGCATGAGTATGAAGGACTAAACTGAAGATGTGTGCGTACGAAGGTTTCCACGATTAATCATAAGTAGGCAATTCACATTGTCGCTGAGTCTTAAGAGAGAGATTATGATATCATATCAAAGTCTAATGGGCACACGATCTACTCATGATAGAATATAACTTATGAAACCTCATTGTCAGTTGGGATGTGTATTGATACAAGGGTAATATAGGTTGACGATAAGTATAGAAAGGTGTACTTGTCACCAAAACTAATAGTTAGAAAATAATTTGAAAACTAATATAAATTTTTTGAAAGTATAAAAAATGACAAATTTTGATAGAACTCTGTCTACCAAAAGTTTGGATGCATAGCGAGACTTGGGCCATGTAAATTGTCACAAGTCCAAAATGATGTACGCAGACACCTAAAGTAATAGTATATTTTAAAAAAGTATATATTTGAAATCTATCAAAGGTTTTCAAAAGACAAAAATATCATTTTCAGTAAACTATTTAAAAGCAATAAAATTAGGGAATGTCCATATGATAAAACATTATAAACAGGAGATGACTAGGATCCTTTCAAAAGGATACGGACTGATCCTTCCCACTCAAATTCAACCCCACGACATTCAAATGTAAGATCCACTCCGTTCAAGTTGATCTACATTATTTGAAGTCTCTAAAAACCAAATATCATGGCATTCGAATAATTTTATGCTTATTCATCAAGTGGTCACAAAACGGACGGCCGAAAGTAGTGAGTTGTTTATTTTAATGGTGTATAATATTTTAAACCTAACAAAAATTGGTGTAGGTTTTTTTAAATATTTAGATCATGATCAAATGGCCGGATCGAGAATTTGTACGTCTAAAGTGCTGAAGTTGTGGAGCCTGATTGCTGACCTTGACATAAGATAACCCTCGGAGACACACTATGCTAGAAGAACTGAGAGACCCAGTTGCAGTGGTGGGAGTTAGGAGGACGGGAAGTCCATCCTCGGTGACTCGGAGGCAGGCCTCGGGAAGAGTCTCCCGAGAACTGAACCACCTTGTGAACTCCCGAGTAAAGGCGTACTACAGGCGAGTGTGGGCGATCATGGAGTTTCAGATGGTGGCATGTTCAAGTGCTCAGAGGATCACTCGAAGTCTCGAGAGGAGCACTCCGAGCGACAAAGTAGAGTAACATCCCCAGGCACGACGAAGCGCAATGAATGCGGTCCAGCCTGGAAGCTTCACAATATAGAAAACTCAAGCCACGTGTCAATGGCAGTTTAGGGATGTCACAATTTATAACCATAATTTTCTCTATAAATGGAGATGCGTAGTAATTAGGGTTTAACGAAGCGGTGAGAGCTTTTGTAAAGAGCGACTGTAAGGTTCTCTTCTTCTCCCTGTAATATCTCGATAATAGTGGATTTGCGAGCGACTCCGTGATTTTATCTGTTTGGATTTTTCACGTAAATTCTGGTGTTCTGTGTGTATTGTTTTGTGATAAATCTGCAATCTTATGCATTATTTCAGATGGTGGCATGTTCAAGTGCTCAGAGGATCACTCGAAGTCTCGAGAGGAGCACTCCGAGCGACAAAGTAGAGTAACATCCCCAGGCACGACGAAGCGCAATGAATGCGGTCCAGCCTGGAAGCTTCACAATATAGAAAACTCAAGCCACGTGTCAAGGGCAGTTTAGGGATGTCACAATTTATAACCATAATTTTCTCTATAAATGGAGATGCGTAGTAATTAGGGTTTAACGAAGCGGTGAGAGCTTTTGTAAAGAGCGACTGTAAGGTTCTCTTCTTCTCCCTGCAATATCTCGATAATAGTGGATTTGTGAGCGACTCCGTGATTTTTCTCTGTTTGGATTTTCACGTAAATTCTGGTGTTCTGTGTGTATTGTTTTGTGATAAATCTGCAATCTTATGCATTATTTCTGATCTGATCTGTTCTTATTTATCGTCATCGTGAAAGCCATCCCCAACATAGTTATAGATTTAGGCAAAACGCTATTTTCGGTCATCCATTTTACACATACTTGACGGATAAGCAAAAATTCAAATGACATGATTTTTTATTTTAAAAGACTTCAAATAATGTAGATCAAGTTGAACGGAGTGGATCTTGCATTTGAAATGTTGGGGGTTGAATTTGAGTGGAAATGATTCGGGACTGAATCCTTTTAAAGGATGATAGTTTATCACTTATAAACAGTGTGCTAAGTTAAAAACTATGCGTAAAAAAAGGATCAAATAGTTTGAGAAAAATTCACCAAAAGTTTAGAACTTTGAAATTAAAATAAACTAGCTGTAAACACCACTTATGATTAACAAAATTTCAAAACTTATGGCACAGTTATGAAGAGAAAAGATACTTTTCAATAATCCTCATAAAAAACATAAAGGAACTTTAACACAAATTAGAAGTGATGGCCCGTAGAAGTAAAGAAAATGTTGAATCTAAAAAAAATATCATTTTTGCACTTTTTGAGAAGAGTATTCTTAGGCATAAATATGGGTTGTCAAACAGGCCACAAAGATGAGAAAAAAATGTTGAAGGTCGTAATAATAATCCCTGATGAGTAATGATAAGAAAGCAATACGAACGTCGGTAGATGAAAAATGATGATTGAATCAATTTTCTAAGAGCACAAAAATTTCTTCAAATGGAAGTAGAATTAATTAAACTTCTGACATGTGCAAATGAATAAAAAAAGAGAAAGAATGCATTCTTAATAATTTTAAAAAGAGTTAGGGCACCAAGTTTGAAGCCACATATTTGACAAATGTCTTAGTTGCACATTTCATGTGAAATAATAGAATTGATGAAGTCTTCATTGTTAAGGTGGGATGAGTCCCAATACGCGTTCCATTCACGAAGTTGATAAGTCTAAAAAGTAAGTTTCCACCTAATTAATATTTGATATAAAATATTTTGAAAGCTGAAGTGTTTTCGAAGATGTTTAAAAATGTAAAATTTTGACAAAACTATTTGAAAAGGTAAAGTTGGAAGTATCTATTTACATTTCAGAAAGATGCTCAATACAAAACTATAAGTACTTTAAACATGTTAAGTTGGGTTTAGTATTGGTTATTGGGTTCTTACTCATATACCCACCTTATTTTCTATATATACCTTGTACCTTCTCTTATGAAAGATCAATCAATTCCTTTCTATGGTTTCTATTTCTCTACATGGTATCAGAGCTAGAGAAACCCTAACCTAAATCCACCACCATCTTCTCAAAATTCTCCTTCTCCTCAACCATCACCCTAACCTTAAAAACCTAACCTCTAGGTTGTCGTCATCTTCTCCAACGCCTCCAAGAGGTGTGCCACCCTCTCCAAAGCCTCCAGGAAAGTGCCACCAACCTTCCTTCTTCTCCAAGGAGTTTCGCCTACACTCCTAGGTGTCGCCATCACTCCTAGGCAACGCCACCCTTCCAAGAGGTGCGGCCATCACTCCTAGGTTGCCGCCACCCTTCCCTCTTCTCTAAGGAGTGATGCCACCAGGAAAGTATTCTCCAAGAGATCTCAAACATCGCCATAACTACTCAAAAATCAGATTTTTTACATCTGATCTGGCTATTTGGATGCTCTACAAGACTTCTCTGGTGAGATCTGACTTGTTTACTACTCAAAAATCAAATTTTTTTTATCTGATCTGGCTATTTCAGGCTGAGAAATTGGTTCCTTAACGCAATTCTGGCTGTCTATGCCTCTATCAGTAATTAAGTTGCTTGTTTCTCTCGCTTACTGGCTGTTTACTGCTACTACTGTCTGATTTCTGGTAATCTATCTAACTGGCTAGTATGTCTGAGACTACAAGCTCCTCCTCCACTCTGATCTCCACTCGATGGTTGAGACTTTTGTTCCCAAGACACTGTTAGGGACTACGATAAAGTTGAATGAATCCCAACTACTTGTTATGGGCGCAGGCGTTCCGTATATTCATTGGCGCTCAAAACAAATTGGCTCAACTCCTTCAAGCTCCACCTGCTATTACACAGATCCTACTTATGTGACCTGGCTTACTGGAGATTATTCTTTGATGACATGGCTTCTCAACAGTCTGGAGGAAAAAATTAGTGGTAGTGTTATGTTCTTGACTACTGCTAAGAAGATGTGGGATACACTAAAGGTGATGTATCGTAATAAGAAGAACCCCTCGAGGGTGTTTGAGATTTATAAGCGTCTGTTTGAGCTCAAACAGGGAGACAGATTTGTGCCTGAGTTCTATGGCAAACTCAGAAGTCTTATTGATGAGTTAGAGATACATTAGCCAGATGTTACTGATAAGGCAACACTAGGGGATATCGTCAGGATCTAAGGGTATCAAAATTTCTATCTGGCTTGAGTCCTACACTACGATCTCAGGTGCGGGGTCAGATACTAGGAGATAGTATTCCCACATTGACTGCCACCTCGAGAGTTATGCGGGTCTCTACTAGATCCGATGTTTCATCTGCACCATCATTGAGCAATCTACCATGATTTCTGGGCGTGGCAGAAGTTATGGTCGTAGCCGCGATTTTGGAGGACAAAGACGTGGACTCGTTAAAGGTGGACGTGGAACAGAGTGCCTCTGAGAAGGCCCCCAGCAACGTGGGCATTGTGCATGTAATAATCACATCCCCGAAAAGTGCTGGGAGAAATTTGGATGACCTGAGTGGACACGGCTATCTGATTCTGGTCCTCCTGCCCCATGTGATACTTCTCAGAGTTCTTCATCTGCTATTCCTGACTCTTTCACTGTTGTACTGGCGCAGGAGGAGTATGATAGACTCTGACAGCTAAAGTTCTCTTAGAACGATTTTTCAGCGACTCATGCATCTGCTTCAGGTAAGCACATCTATACTGCCTCTCCTCAAAAGCCTGGATATTAGACTCAAGAGCCTCATCCCATATGACAGGTGTTAAACAAGAGTTTGTTTCATTAAATTTATCACGTGTCAACTCCTCTATTAAAATTGCTGATGGTACTCATTCTCCTGTATTAGAAAATGGGATAGTTCACGCTACTCCATCCTTGACCCTCACTGATGTCCTATATGTTCCACGATTTCCTGTTAGTCACGTTTATCAGCCAACTTACTAAACATAATAACTGCAAAATATCTCTTTTCTCTTCTCATTGTGTGTTTCAGGACTTGTTGACTGGGAAGAGGATTGGTTCGGGGCATTAGAGAGGAGGCATATACTATTTGGATGATCGAGTGACCCCTACTAGTTTGGTTGTAGGCCAGCCTGATCCAGTTTTACTTTGACACTGGCGCTTAAATCATCCTTCTGTAGAGAAGCTTCTGTTGTTATTCCTGATGAGTCCTCTATTTTTTTTAAGTTGTGAGTCTTGTGAGTTAGGTAAGCATCATCGTGCTACTTTTCATAGTCGAGACAGTAATCGTACTAGTTCTACATTTGAGTTAGTCTATTCTGATGTCTGGGGTCCTAGTCGTGGTAACCTCTAATAAGGATTTTAGATATTTTCTGCTCTTTGTTGATAACTTCTCTCGCATGACGTGGTTGTATCTCCTAAAAGAATGGTCAGAAGGCTAGTGTTAGTAAACTTTTCTTTAATAAAATAAAAAAATCAGTTTTCTACTTAAATTCTGTGCTTTGTACTGACAATGCCTTAGAGTATGTTAAAACAGATGTATCTAATTTTTATTCTAAAAATGAGATTATTCATCAGACCTCTTGTTTTCATACATCCCAACAAAATGGAGTTGCTGAACGCAAACATAGACACATTATGATGTCGCTAGAACCATAATGATTCATATGAGTGTTCTGAAATATTTACAGTCTGATGTTGTGTTAAGTGTTTGTCATCTGATTAGTAGGATGCCCTCTTCTGTTCTCAATAAAAAATCTCCATTCTCGTCTCTTTCCTAACAAAACACCTTTCTCCATGACTTCCCGTGATTTTGGCTGCACTTGTTTCGTTCAGGACTTGTCTCCTGGGCTCAACAAGTTATCGCCTAGATCTATATATAGTGTCTTTGTTGGGTATTCTAGAACACAAAAAGGATACTGGTGCTTTAATCCCTCCATCAGGAAGTATTTGGTGTCTGTCGTTGCCTCCACCTGCTTTTATTATTTCTTCGCTAGTACCGCCAGTAGAACTACGGACCCCCTTGCAACCAAGCCAGTTCGAGATTTCAGATACGTTTACACTTATCACCCAATGGTTCTTGCCTCCGAACCAGCCCCAACTAACCCCTCTCCAGTAGACAGTCCTCCGCCACCATCAGCATCTCCCTTTGATCATGATATTCTCATTACCCTTCAAAAAGGTAAACGGTCTTGCACTGATCATCCTATTCCGAATTTTGTTTCTTATGATCACCTAAGCCCGTTTTTTGTTAGTTTATCCTATCTTTTGTCTTCTGAGTCTATACCCAAGTCTTATACAGAGGCTTTATTGGTACCTGCCTGGAAGCAGGCTATGGATGAGGAGATGGAAGCTTTGTTTCTAGAGGAACTTGGGAGTTGATTTCGGCACCAACAGATGTTGTTGGCTGTCGCGGGTCTTTACTTTAAAGTATCGCCCATATGGATCTATGGGTAGATATAAGGCCAGGCTCGTGGACAAAGGTTATACTCAAACATATGGCATCGACTATTTTAAGACATTCTTGCCAGTTGCCATGATGAATTCTATCAGCATTCTGTTCTTCATTACTGTTAACCTGTCATGGCCATTGTGCCAACTAGATGTTAAGAACGCTTTCTTCTATAAGGATCTTCAAGAGGAAGTTTATATAAAGCAACCCAGGCTATGTTGCTCAGGGCCAAAAGTCTGTCGTCTCAAGAAAGCAATATATGGACTCGAGTAGAGTCTACCAAGGCGTGGTTTAAGAAGTGCAGCCTTATCATTTTGGTATTGGCTTTCACCTGTGTCATTCAGATCACACTGTCTTTGTTCGGTGCACAAAGCCTGGCATTATAGTTCTGGATGTTTATGTTGATGAAATTTTGCTGACTATTGAAAACTAAGAATTGAGAAGTCCGGTAGTGATTCAACTGGGCTATTGGAAAAAAGAAGTATCTTGAGCATCATTTTGTGACCAAGAACATAGAACGTCCAAAATATTTTTTGAGAATTGACGTTGCACATCAAAAACAGTGTACTTCTTTCTCAGCGAAAGTATGCTTTGGATCTTCTTGAAGAAGCAGGACTTTTAGGATGCAAGCCTGCTACCACTCCAATGGAAGCTAATGTGGATTTATGGTTTGATGATAGTCATACACTTGATAATCTGGGAAGATATAGAAGATTAATTGAGAAGTTCATATATCTTACGATTAGTCGGCCAGATAACCTTTGTTGTAGGGTACTAAGTAGATTCATGCATCAGCCCAGAGAGACTCATTGGTTAGCTGCATTAAGGGTTCTGATTTACATCAAGAGTTGTCTAGAAAAAGGGTTGGTGTACACAAAATATAGGCATGTACGCGTTTCTGGAAATTCAAATTCTGGTTATGCTGGTGACCGAGGAGACAGGAAGTCTACTACTGGGTATTGCACCTTTATTGGAGGAAATCTGATGACTTGGAGGAGCAAAAAAGTATTATGTCTCGCTCGAGTGCAGAAGCTAAGTATAGAGATATGGCTCATACGGCATGCGAGATGTGTGTGTTAAAAAATCTGCTGATGGAGCTTGGTTTCAGGCAACCTAGGCCCATGCCTATGTATTGTGATAATCAGTCTGCCATCTACATTGCCCATAATTTTGCATTCCATGAAAAGTCCAAACACATTGAGATTGATTGTTATTTTGTCAGAGATGCTAAGACAAAGAAGGTGGTTATGTTCCAATTCACACCGTCTTCAAAGCAGTTGGTTGATCTCCTTACCACAGCTGCCTCAGCTGAGGTGTTTTCTGATCTATGTAACAAGCTGAGCATGTTAGATGTCTATGCTCCAGTTTGAGAGAGAGTGTTAAGTTGGGTTATTAGTATTGAATTATTGGGTTGTTACCCACATACCCACCTTGTTTTCTATATATACCTTGTACCTTCTCTTATGAAAGATCAATCAATTCCTTTCTAGGCTTTCTATTTCTCTACAAAAGATTTTGTGAAAATACTGAAATATTTCACTAAATCCTAAAGGCTCAAAATTTTATCGATTAATAGGTATTTGTTGATAACTTTTATATGATTTGCACACGGACCTTGTCACTGAACCAAAAGACGTCAAGACTAAAAAGGCACGAGGTAAATAATGAGGAAATAAGTTAACGCCCAATTAGTAAGGATAAGGCAATGCCATTGTGAGAAGATGATAGATAATGGTACAAGATCAATTTTCTAAAAGCATATCATGCATCTTGGGTCTCAGTAAAATCAATGTAACTCTCAACGCCAAGTTCAAATCAATAAAAAAAAACAAGCGATAAGCATTACAACGCACCAAGATTGAAAGGTAGTCATTACAAGGGATAACAACAAGGGATAAGTCTAAAAGGTAGTCATTACAACGCACCAAGATTGAAGGCACTAGATAGCATGACGACAAATAGATGACATCGTATCAAGTTTGCGATGAAAATGAGTAGTAGTCAAATATATTGACAGTAAACGTAAAGGGATAGATGATATTGGACCAATGTTTGAGGTGCACAAAAAAATATATGGGATAGAATAGAATTGATGAAGCCACAGCAGTTAAGTTGGGATGACCATAAGTGGACCTATACTGTTGATAAGCGTAAAATATGCATGTTGACACCAGTCAGGAAACCGCATTATCAAAATGCTTAAGTTGTGGATTCTAAGCTCACAATGTACATCAAACTGAGGTGAACACCTAATACTTACCCACACATGGCCTTTGAGCCACGTGAAAAGATCTTAACATGGGAAGACAAAGCAAACAGGGGTAAACAAATATATTTAATTGACAGTTATGAGGTTTCAACCCTAGACCTCTTTTGAGACCTGGTACTGATACATTTAAGAAAACCACTTTACCCAACAGCTCAAGTTGTTGTATTTTAGAGGAAAAATGTATATCAAACTAATGAAACATTTAATAAAACCTAAAGTAACTGTTGGTAAAAAGGTTAAAAGCTAAAAGTTTTTTAAAATTATAAGAAATCAAATGTTTTGAAAACTCTTCAAAACATAAAAGTTTAAAATATTTTTTTAAAAAAAATATTTCAAAAGTCTGCAGTAAAAAAAACTATAAGTACAATACGATTTCATGGTCTAACAGAAATTCTGCAAATTTTAGGACTGAAAATAAAAGAAACCAGGTGAGAACAATGCTTGTGATTTCTCAAAACGTTAAAAAGCTATCGCAAAGTTTTACAGATAAAACATATATTTTCAATTATTTTTCTAAAAACCGCATATGAACTTTATTACTACCGAATCTGAAAGCACAAAAGGTCAGATACCAAATTGAGGCATATCACAAGAGAGCAAGTGATGGTGCCCTCCATATCAAGTCCATATGAATACATGACAAGGCAATATTGTTTTCAGTAGGTAAGAGATGATGGAAAATGTTAATCTCTTAAGAGCATGTGATTTATCCAAGTGGAGTAAAATTAATGAAACTCTGGACACCATACATCATTAAATGCATTATTTCAAATCTAAAGTGTATGGCTGAAAATAATGAATCAAGATTGAAGGAGCATATGGCAAAACTATGAGGACTAACTTGACGATGTCTCTGTTTCAAGATACACAAATTAATGATTAGTAGACAATGTAGAGTATCAATAAGCCAAAAGAGACAGAAACATGCCTTGTACTTGACAAGGCCTACTTGACAAAGCCCACAGTATTAAGCTGAACTTAGAACATGTAATTGGGCCTTGTACTTGACAAGTCTTAAAAAAGGCATGGTTAAATAAAATAGTATTAATATTTTAAAAGCTAATAAAATTTTTTTAAAGTAATAAAATTTCAAAGTTTGAGAAAACTATTTAAAAACATTAAACTTAGGATAATTAAGCCGAATGCATTCTAAAATAGTCTAAAAAAGGTACGCACGGAGATAATCACCAAGGCTAAAGAAGGCACATAGTTGGAATGACTAGGAATAGATAATGTCTCTGTATTAAGGTCATGTTATTATTTACAAGTAGGCAATATATAGTATTAGTAAGGCCCAAGGGCTAATGATATTGGACAATGTAACAAGGACAAAGAGTATAATTGATGAAGCCCTTGATTTTGGTATGGTTGTTTACACATGGATAATATACATTGATGTTAATTAGGTAAATGTGATATCAGATAAATTCTAAAGTGCATGGAAAGAGCAAAAATGATGAAGCCTTCAACGCTAATTTGGGATCAGTATGAATACATGAGCCATATACATTTTGACAAGCTTTCTTATGACATGCATTATTTCAGAGTATTATAGCTAAATAGACATTTCAATAATTTCTGTGAA
>JAVJIF010025743.1:0-59156 GCA_038442645.1 Agave tequilana | reverse complement strand
CTTAGGCTAGTCTTCATTCTAGTTTAGTATAGATTTTTGTTTTATTTAATTTTCATTTCTTTTGTAAATATAGGTTAGATAAGATTCATGTAAGTAAAAGAAAGATTTATGTTGAGACTGACACGATGTAACCTTGTTGATTGAGATTTTCCGCACACAAAAATACAGATTTTAGATTTAGAACAAGATGTGCGAGGTTCTCAAACTATCCGCTACAGCAATGGCTATGCTGGTCGTGATCCTCGGGAGGGACTAGCGATGGAAGCTTTGTCAATAAGTTATCTCTAAAATTTTTATTAATTTAAATTTAAGTTAGAAAGAAAGAAGAATGAGAATTAGAAGTGATATTTACAATGAAAGTGAGGAAAGAATTTGAAAATATGGTAGTGTAAGATCTAAACTAAAGAAATAAAAAGAAAGAAACTATAACACGTACAAACCTCTTCTACCTTGCTTACCTTTGATCTGTTCGCGACGACTTACCCTGTCTTGGAAGGCGTGCAAGTATGGCGTATAGGATCGTCCACCTTCGCTACCTACACTATGAAAAGAAAAGACAATCTAAAGAAGGATTGTTCATCTCCATAGGCCATCAAGTGCTCTTCTTTGGTTAGGCAGTCTCGAAGCAATCAGATCTCACGGTTCACAAAACATTAGAGAGAAATAACAGAACTAAACAGAACAGAGAAAACAAGAACACAACATGAAATAGAAGAGATGAAGCAAGAAAAACAAAAAAAACAGACTTTGAGCAGATGTTATTAACAATGAAGGAAAAGTAAAAACTTACACCGATGTCACCTCAGTACAAGTAGGAACTCCTTCCTCCATGAAAGCTTCCTCCACTCTCAGTTTACATAAAGGAAAAAGTAAAAAATTACAAAAGAGAAAAGAAAACCTAAACTAGAAGAAAGAAGAAAGCCTAAAACCCTAAATTTGGCCCTCTATTTCGCTGGACGCCCTTTACGGTTGCTCTGCAGGGGTATTTATAGGTGCAGAAGGTAGTAGAGTCCCAGAACGACTCCTCCACGAAAGATAGTCCCGGGATAATGGAATTGCCGTGGAAACGCGGCTTTGGCCGCGTTTCCGCGGCCTGGTGGTGGCGGCTGGCCACGCGCTTTCGCGCGTGGCCTCCCCTGGTCCGTCCATATGATCGTTTCCTTCTGGAAGCTGCATCCTGGCTCTTAATCTTTGGTTTGGATATAACTTGGGAATCAAGTTACCTAGATCCCAAATCTTTTACCACGAATTTGTGATCTTAATTCTCCTTCTTTGGCTTTATCCTCATCTGCAAGTTTTAGGGTTGAATAGAAATCTATCCTTCCCTCTTTTTTAATATTTGCAACTTTGGCCCTTGTGTATTTGCAATTTTGACAATTAATATTTGCACTTTTGCACTTGGCTTGAATATGGGCTTTTGGGCTTCTTTTAGGCTTTATTTATTATTAAAATAAGAACTCAAGGCCTGCACACAATAAATCATAAAATATTAGTAAATGTGCAGAATTATAGGAAAAATATGAAAATGTGATGGTAAATATAATGATAAAAATGCACTTTTCACTACCAATCAAACCTTCCTCCTTTCTTTCATCATTTCTTTATGTAATCAAGAGTAACAGATTTTTTATGTGATTCTTTATTTTCTTATTCTTCTTCTTCTTTTTACTTTTTCTCTTTTGGTATCAATTACAATCCAAGTGAGTCATATAGCGTCGAAAGAGCCTTGTCTTTGCGAGTGCACCGATAGCTCATGACGATGAATTTTAGTCTCAGTCTGTAACATTTTATACTTTTGTCATCTTGATGATATAATATGAAAGAAACGGGAATCAACTCCTATGGGTTATGCGTTGATCGCCGCTACTTCAAGGTAATACCGTCACTAAAGATTCAAGTAAGCATTTGGCTAAAAGAGATACGTATTTCTTTTTTATTTTCTTCTTTTCTTTTAATCCTTTAGTTTGAATCACTTCCAATCACCAACTCTCTTCTTTACTCTTTTCATTTGTTTTCTTTAACTAAGTTTTCTAAATTTCCAATATCACCATCTCCTTCTTTCTACCACCTTTACAAATTAACATAGCTTTTTCCTCTTTTCTTTCTAAAAAACAAAGAAGACTTTTAACAATCTTTAGTGAACTAAAAGAGAACTTATTAAAAGCTTCTATTGCTAGTCCCTCCTTGTGGATCACGAGCCGCATAGCCACTTTCTATCACGGTAGTATTGAGTACCTTGCACTTTTATTCTTAAGTTCTAAACTTTTGTATTTTTCTGTGTAGGAAACACCTCAATCAAATTTTGGCGTCGTTGTCGGGAAGGGACGATAAGTAACTCTCTTTTTGTTAGTTGTTCGCTAACTTTCTTTTCTGTTCTGGTGTGCAAGTTTAACACCAAGGAAAATTTTGCTACAGTGGACATATAAGTGGCCCTGGACTGCTCAAAAAGCAGAGCTCAGAAGCCCTCAGATTTGTCACATCCCCGCGGCTATCTGAGTGAACTACTAACCTATATTTTTTTTTTTTGCAAGTTAGTTGAATTGCAAAGTTTAAGTTTCTGCAGCTACTTATTTTCTTGTTTAACTCACTGTACATATTTTTCTAACCTCAATAGTAAATTGTTGTTTGTAAATGCAAAAATGTTTAGATTTGCATTTAAGCACGTCTTTATTTCGTTACATTTTCTATTTACTGTTGAAGAGTGCTTGAGCCAAGGTTTGTCTACGTGAAATTTAGTATAAGGTTCATTATTGTTAAAATATTACTTCACTGGTACTTTTTCTATATACTTGTACGCTACACTAAACTGAATTAAGGGCTTGTCCTATAAACAAGACAAGGTGGGGAAATCATACTCTCCCTTAGTCCACAAACAATCTCTTCACTCACTAACCCAATTTAACTTAAAACTGAGTAAATGTTGGCCCTAGGTACATCTCGGACTTAATAGGAGACTGACTTAAGGGGGATGTTGATTAGAATTTGACTCTTGCCAAATCGATGTCAAGGTTAGGGATTGAGAGGTGAAACTTTGAAGGCTGATAGTTTGACATAATTAGGCCTATTGCTTAGGCACGAATACCTCTCACTGGTCTTACCCCTACCTGGCCAATTAACTTGGGTCAAATTCTGCAACATACCCCCCTATGACAGTCTAAACAGTTAGGAGTCATATAGGTCTAAGGCTACCCTAACTTAGGCTAGATTTTTCTTTATTTGTTTGTTTGCTTGCTTGCTTGTTTTTGTTTTTGTCTTTGATTCTTGGTGATATGGATTATAATCATAATTTTTTCTATGCATATAATGATCCATACTTCAACCCGACCTCTTTTGACTCAGATATTACCAACCCGACATATCATAACTTTAACCAACCAAGTATGCCAGATTAGTCTTATCCAAATCAATACATGCCCTATTCCCAATATTATGAACAAGACTGGAATAATCATCACTACTCTTCATAGAGTCAATGTGGATACAATTCTCCCGAGTCATATTATCAATCACCATTCCAATATTCAGCTTCTAATTTTCGTAGTCATGATTAACCCATAAAAGAAAAATCTAAGGTGACTAAGAGTATAAAAGCCATGATTGAGTCCAAATAACAAAAGCTGAAAATGATAGACTCATAATTCCCACAAGACTTTCAAATCCAAGATCCTTACTCTATTTTCCAGTCCCAAACAAGAAGAAGAACTTACTGACTTAGAAAAGAGTATGGAATCCATGATTCAATCCCAAAAGGATTATATTCAGTCCTAAAATGATTCTTTCAGTAGGTTAGAAGCTCAAATGGGTCGCTTAATCAACAAAGTAAATGATAGAAGTAAGGAAACTCTACCTATCATATTTTTGACCATTCCCGATTACCCTATCCATATTGATAAGAACCAAGAATCATGGTGCCTTGGACACTTTGACCAAGACTCAATTTTCTTACATCACCTTGAACTTGACCAATATCAACCTATTGACAAATTGACAAGTTTTCATTTCAATGAAATTGAACTTGAACATGAATGTGATCCCGATCCATAACTTTGTGATTCAACTCCATTTTTTGAATCTATGTTGACTTATCCTTACCCAAGTTGGACCCATTTCTCGAGCCAACATTGATTCTTGTATTCATAAATTTTGAAATTGAACCACCTATTTTAGATAATCATATTTATTGATGGAAAAGAATGTGAAATTAATTTTTTTAATTTGGACTCAGTTCTTGTATCAAAATTGACTCTCGAACCCAAAGTTGATTTTCCCGAATTAGTATTGGTTCCTGAACTTTTCATTTCATAGCCCAATCATCCATTCTACAAAAGCACATTCTATTGTTGACCAACTTATTGATCATAATGACTCCATGATGATTTTTCAAGACTAGTCATGAGAAGGGGATAATTTTCATGATAGGATCTTGCATGATCCTTTTCATATTAGGGATTGTAAATATGTAAATAAAAAAGAGGTCAATAAAGTGAGTTCTATGTACCACCATATTATCTTGATTGGGCTGCAATGCTTGGCCCAATCCTACCACCACCAGAACCACCACCTTGAGGCAACATTTTTCTTCTCTTTCTTCTATTTCATGCATTTATGTATTTATTCATTCATCGAGGATAATGTATAAGAAGGTGTGGGGGAGGATTCTAACATAACATAGGTTTTTTTATTTAAAAAAATAATATTTTCTTTTCTTTTAAAAACTTTTTGAAAAGAGAAACAATATTTTGACCTATTTTTTGCAAGAAATTGAGTTAATTTTAAGGAATAGGAGAATTATAATTAGGATTTCTTATACTTGGTCAAAACAAGATTATTTGTTTAATTTCTAGGGTTAGCAAGAAATTTTGAAAAAGTAATTTAGTCTTGACCTTTACCTTGATGAAATATGCATATTTTATATACTGACACACTTAGGGCTCAAAACAAAGATTTTTATGCTTTATAAAAAAAGAAAAAAAAGTAAAAGAAAAAGAAAAATATATACATATCAAAAATTCTCTGATTAAGCTGGGTATTTGTGCCTTATAAAGCATAAGTATTCACACCTAAAAGTGGTCCATATAATAAATAAAGTCTTTAGTTTTGCGGCCTTGTTTGCTCGAGTCCTTAAGTCCTTGGGGTGTTTTCTCATCCAATGCCCTAAGACCGTTTGGTTTGGGAGTCACCGACTAAAAGCTCGTTACATGGACAGACTAGGAAGCCTAATAAAACTATAGAATAATACTACCATAATATATAAATATATATTATATATATATATATATATATATATATATATATAGGTATAAGAGTTAGAGTTAAAGAATTCTGAGTCAAAATTTCACTGTCACAAAAGTGCATATGACCTAGGATAAAGTAATAGACTAAATGAGAAATACAATTTGACTTCTTACCTTAATTGATAACAAGTTTTTGAATAGAGACTAAGTTTAGGAATGAAAAATTCAATTTTTCAATAACTTATAGATTACTTGAACTCTTACAATAATACTTCAAATATTTTCTTTCTCTTTAAAAATACTTTTCAAAAATACTAACACTTTATTTTTTTTCTCCTTTATGAATTTTGCGGGTATAATCCACTGAAGACCCTCACGAGACAAAACTCGTCCTCTAGGGGTAACCTAGAGGTTTAACGGCTTGTTGCACATGCTCAGAGCAACTATGATTTCTACAAAAGTGAGTTAGACTAGGTTAGCTCTGTTTTACTTTTTATTTGTTTTGCTCGAGAACAAGCAAAAGATAGGTATGGGGGTGTGATCGGTCACTGATATTGCATATTTATCGTCACATTTCCATGTTTATTATTTATTAAACTCTACTATTTAATTATCTTTTTGTCTAATTTTTGCAAGGCCTTTACCAATGGAGAAGAAGAGAAAAACAAACCCAAACCCATCAAAACACTGATTTAATTCAGAATTAATTAAAATCAAGAATCAGAAAAATTAGAGCAAATCAAAGAAGATAAAATCAATTCAAAATCAGTTAAATCAGATCTTTATAAACAAATTGGTTAAAACTGAAAATCAAAGGAGGTTACGTCAAATCCAGCGCTTAAAGCAGAAATATTATTGGATAAAGGTAAAAAGAGGTCAATAGGGGGTTGCATCCCCCGGGTGTGGCCACCTGGCCAAAAGCTGCATTTCCCCCGCAATAATGTTTGTAGGTCACCTAGAGGGGGTGAATAGGTGACTAGCTAATCAAATGCACAACATTACGGAATTAAAAATTATTAAGTTAACGCACAAAGTATAACACAAGAATGTACCTGAATTCCCGGTGAAGGACTCTGAATTGTCTCCTCAAGATTCTTCTAGATAAGAGCTGAGGTGCCACTATAGCTCTCTTAGTTAAATACAAGTGTGAGCAAACTAACCTAAGCATAAAACAATAAAGCACAAGTATATCAAGCATATAATAGATAAACAATAAGCATATGCAAGATATAAAACACAAGTGAGAGAGAGAGAAATGAGCAATCGCAAACACGGGAGATTTGTTTCAAGGTTCGAACACACTTTCTCTATGTCCCCGCTTCAACACTATGAAGGATTTTCACTAAATTTGATCCCGCAAGATCGCTCGGTGCCGCAACACCTACAACGAGTTCACACTAGAACTCTTAGACTCATAAATCCCTCAATTGTTCTCACAAGAACAATAGAATACGAACCCACAAGTTCATCGAGGTCACACCTCTACGAAATCCTTCAGGCAAGAAATAAAATACAGATATATCCATGAAATATGTACATCCCACAAGAGTAGTCACTCAAAATCTATAAAGCTCAAAAATGTGCTTATGAAACAAAGTCATGAGTAAACATACAAGTGAGTGTACAAGAATCATGTGAACAACAATTCATAAAATAAATCAATAAGGCTCAAAACAAATATGAAATTCTTTTATCAAAAAACATGAAAATCATCAAAACTAAAATTTTCGTCAAAATTAAACAAGCTTCAAGTTATATGTATGTTTTGTCGAAACTAAAAATATACATACATATCCCAAACACAAATGAGTCCATAACAGAATTTTGCATGAAAGTAAGTGACTCAAGGATATATATATGTATATCTATTAGTTTTAGATAAAATTAACATCATAAAGCTAAACATACACAAAAATAGGGAAAACAAGTATAAATGAAAGCATCATCAAAACTAGATTATATATACACTTAATGAGTACAAATAAGTAATGAAGCACATACACATAATAATCAAGTATAGCTCACTACTTGTACAAGTATAAACACAAGTTTTAACAAAAACTACATCTAAACAAGTGATCACCACATGAAGCATAAAACAAACATGATCATTAGGCTAAATGCATGTGTTTTAGAACTAGTATATACATAGTAATTAAACAATAGTGAGAACACAAGAATATGAACCCATATGAACATGGGTGTATCTCAAAGACTATCTATGTATATCACATGTCTAATAACATTGCATTTAACAAAATGAGCATTAAAATCATTGTTGGCCCAAGGCCCATCACTCTAGTTTGGATGATGATCAACTCATGTAGTTATAGTTACTAATGATCTTGTGTTTAATTAGTGACAGATTCATGATCAAGATCTTAGTAGGTGTGTAGCTTCAACAAGGATTTAAGTCAAGTTTTGGAGCTAGCACGGTTTGATCCAAAGAGATATTGGATCGTGTTTGGACCAAGTCAAGAAGATGAGAAGACTTCAAGATCAAGACATGTGTCTAGATTTGTTTTTATAAGATTTATTTTTAGATAAAATGTAAAGGATAGAATAGTTGGTGGATTGCTCAAGTATACCATATGCACACACACTCTTGATCTAGATAAGTTTTTCATAAAGAATTTTCATTTTAGAAAAATACCGGTTTGGTTTTTGGAATTTCTTATATACATGTCTTTAACCAAAACCATGTTTAATGCTTATTGTCAAAAACATAGATATTTCACCATGTATGTGTAATGGATCATATCCATACACACTATGCTTTAAATGAGTTTAAAATATCTTGTTTTTGTATTTGAAGGAGTTTTGAAAAAATCAATTTGGAAAATACAGTTTTTGTTTTGAGCCAATTTTCCAAGTTACAAAATAGTCTAATTTGTTTGTAACATGCCTTGATTTTGTGCAAGCATGTATGATTATCAAAGTATAACATTGAAACTATTTGTGTAGATTTTTCATGAATTTATGGGATTTTATTTCAATCAAAATGTCAACATTTTTATTCCCAGAAATTTTGTTCCCTAGTTTCAGCCGGTCGACCGAACGGTCGACCGACGCTTGAAGTCGGTCGACCGCAAGCGTCGTCGACCGACGTGCACAGACGTGCACGCCACTGTTTGCTGGAGGGCCGGTCGACCGTCCAGAGAGCTTTGCTCTCTGGAAATGCCCCGGTCGACCGGGCCGGTCGACCGGCAGAGAGACCTGCTCTCTGTTCCAGAGCCTCGGTCGACCGGCCGGTCGACCGCTACCCCAACGGTCGGAAAAATGACCGTTGGCGGTCGACCGGGCGGTCAACCGTCAGGCCACTGGGATCCCAACGGCTAGTTTTTCTAACCCTATAAATTGGGGGTTTGGGTGCTGTTTTCTTGAAGATTTTTTAGTAGGTTTTGAGCTAGTTTTTTCTACTTCATTAAAAGAGTTTTCTCCACTAAATTGAGTACTAATACTTCCAATCAAAAGGGGAGTTTATCAAGAGTGTTTTAAAAGAGATTTTCTTGAGTTTTCCTCCACCATCTCTTTCCTTGTTTTCTCACACAACACTTGAGCTATCCATTGATATATTCATCCTATAGGAGTGTTATTGTGAGAGTGTTTATTGGTGATCAAAGTATTTAGATCACCAAGAGTTCTTTCTTGTACTTTGAGGAGGCGGACAAGTGTGTTCGCGGTGGTTTCGAGTTCGTGTGTGAACTCCTTGTTTGAGGTGCGGCTCAGCGAGCTAGAGAGCTTGCGGTGTGTACGGACTAGAGAGTCCAAGAGCTTGTAGGTGTTACGGCACCGAGTGATCCGGTGGGATCGATTATAGTGGAAATCCTTCAAGTGTGAAGGCGGGGATGTAGAGCAAGGGTGCTCGAACCTCGAAACAAATCTCCCGTGTTTGCGATTGCTCTTATCTCTCTCCCTTACTTGTTTATATCTTGCTTGCTTATATTGCTTTCATCTTTATATGCTTGATATACATTGTGTGCTTTATTGATATATGCTTGGCGATTGTTTGCTAATACTTGTATTCAACCAAGAAAGCCAACGCGACACCTCAACTCTTATCTAGAGGAATCTTGAGGAGTTAGTCCAAAGCCCTTCACGGGAATTCGGCTACACACTTGTGTTATATGTGGTGTTTAGTTTAAGATTTTGTGTTTGCATCATAATAGTTTTTAATTCCGCATTTAGTGACCATTAGATTAGCCATCACCTATTCACCCCCCTCTAGGTGATTTTCAATTGGTATCAGAGCCAAGTGCTCTTGATTTGGGTCTTACAACCTAGAGTTAAAGATCCTCATTTTAGGCTAATCACCATATTTGTACACACACAATGGATTTCATGTCACCACCCACTTTTGACATTCTTAACATCCAAACTTGGAAGGTTAAGATGTCTTTGTACCTCAAAGCCCTAGGCATTAATGTTTATTTTGCCACTATTAAAGATTCTTATTGTTTAAATGGCAAAAATATTGAGGCTAATGCAAAAGCCCTACATGCTTTAAGATCTACCCTAAATGATGAATATTTATCTAGGGTATCTAACATTGATTCGGCTTTTGTAGCATGGAACATCATCACCTCCCTTGGCGAAAAAGATCTATATTATGCGGGGAGCAACTCAGATGTTGGAAGTGACACCTCCAACGTGTGCTACATGGTCCAAGGGGATAACCCCCTTGAGGTAACTACCGAATCCGAGGTAGAAGAGGATGTTGATATGCCTTATAATGAACTAGCATCATTTTGTCAACAACTCTTAGAAAAATATGAATTGCTTAAGAAAGATAATAAAAATTTGAAAAAGAATTTTGATTGCATGCTAAAAGAAAATGATTCATTTAGAAATAAGGTTGCATGCATTGAAAATGAAAATGAGTTTTTGAAAAATGAAAATTTCCTTAATGTCTAAATTGAATGATTTATGTGAAGGAAATATGTCTTTGAAAAATAAAGTTACTTTGGTGGAAAAACAAAAAGAAGTTGCTTTTCAAGAAAACACCTCTTTGAAAAGAAAAATGATTGAAAAAGAAAAAGAAATGTTTCTAAAAAGAATAAGAAAAATGATTCTATATCTCATCATGCTTTACAAGCCACTACTAATGAGATGAAATTTTTGAAAAATAAAATTGATAGTTTGAGCTCAACTTTGAGCACATGTGCATTTAATCATAAGAGATTGGAGTCCTTGTTTTCAAAGAAACAAACTCCACATCATCCTCATCATGCATATGCTTATGTTGCACGTCATGACCACACCCACACACATATGCATCCTAAGGTGTACAAATGTACACATTGTGGTCGCAAAGGCCATTTAGCAAAATTTTGTTTTGATAAGTTACATTATTTAAATTTTGCTAATAAGAAAAATGTTTGGGTTCCATTAAATGCTAACCCCCGTGGACCAAAAGAAAATGGGTACCAAAATCCTCACCTTTTATTTTTGATGTAGGTGAGGGCTCTCATAAGACGTGAGGGTTTGGTGCCTTGGTGGTGGTTGCACAAGGACTAGAAAGACTTACATTTGATGCACCGCTATCAAGGAGTTTTGGTAGGACAACCACCATGTTTTGGAGATTTGGAGTAGTTCCTTGGTTTGGTAACTTTTTCTAAACTCCTAATTTATTTACATGCTTTTCATTTGATAATATCATTTAGCATGTTCATGTTTTATTTGTTTTGTGCTTCATGTGATAAAGACTAGTTTAAATGTAGTTTTTATCAAAACTTGTATTTATATATGTACAAATAGTGAGCAACAAATTGATTCATATATGTTTGCACTTCATTGCTCATTTGTACTCACTTTATGCACATGTATAGGCTAGTTTTGATGATTCTCATTTATACTTGTTTTACCTATTTTCATGTTTTACTTCATGTATATGTATTGTGAATTCAAATCTAATAAATATACATATATACCCGTGAGTCTCTTGCCTTCATGCAAATACCTCTAATAGACTCTTTTTATGTTTGGGATATGTATGCATATTGTTAGTTTTGGATAAATCATACATATACCTAGAAGTTTGTTTTAAAATGAAAAATGAATTTTCATAATTTGTTTGATAAAATGATATTTATGTTTTGAGCTTCATTGACTATTTTCGTGACAATGCTATTTACATGATGTTTGAACACTCACACTTTATTTGTTTATTCATAACTTTGTTTCATGATTATTTTTGAGCATGATGGACCATGAGTGCTTGAATTTTTGTGTATTTAGTATGATTCATGAAAAACATATGATTTGATTTCATATTTTGAAGGATCTTTAACTAGTTTTTCAAAATTATTTTTAACTAGTTATTGTTCTTCATTTGGTAGTGATTTTCAATGCTAAACTATTTTCAAAATTATTTTCGAAAACCCCTACCAACCCCCTTATGGGCGGATGGATGGGCGTGTATGCCTTGTAAGCTTAATTGAAAATCTTTTATCTTGAGCATATAAAGAGTGGTAGGTTATGAGTTATATACATGATTTACATTGTTATTTTCAATTGGTATCTTAATTGATATTTTTGTATATACTCATATTTTGTTTATATATATGTATGCTTTCAATTTCAAATAATATCAATTTCTATTGGTATTATCTTTCTCATACATATATATGTTTATTCATGTGCTTGATTTACAATTGGTATACATATTTAAAGCACAGAGTTTATGCTAAGCTAAATTTAAAACTTTATTTTCAATTGATATCTCAAATAACAATGCATAAGCTTATGAAAAATAAAATCTTTTTTTTGATCATTATTTTTCAATTGGTATCAATATGCTTCCATTTCAAATTTGCTATAAATTTACAATTGATATCAATATGTTTTATCTATTTGAAAAATTAAAAATTTGTAATGTTTATTTACATTTGGTATCTTAAAAATTTGATTGTTTACAAGTGATACTTTAAAAATGTTTTGATGTGTATTACCTATATGCAAGGAGAGCTTAACATCTCTTCTACATATAGATTCACGTTGAGTGTATCTTATATCGAGGAGCTTGCAACTCTTCTTTATGTGATACACGTGTGTAGGGGAAGCTTCACATCTCCTCTTATGCATTACAGATTATGTGTTATGTGAATTAGGGCTTGTCATCCCTTCTTCATGTAATGCATATATGTAGGGAAGTTAACTTAGCGTCTTTCTCTTCATGAATGTATATCGCATATACCTTTTATTGATTTATTTGATTTCACCCCTTATTGATCTCTTTGTTTATGACAAAAGGGGGAGAAAAATTTGATGATTTTGTTTTTACTTTAACCTCTTTGTTGATGATTGACAAAAAGGGGGAGAAGTATTTTGGCATATATGTATGTTTTCCTTACTTTATTCATAAAGGGGGAGAAGTATTTATGTTTATGCATATATGTTTTATTTTGCAAATAGGAGAAAAAGAATGTGATTTGTTTTATGCTTGATTAGCATGTTTATCTCCTTACATTTGCATACATGTTTATGTGCTTCATTGCATATTTATTTGTTTATTTGTTATGCATGAGTTAAGGGGGAGCTTCTTTGAAGCTTTATTTTAATCCATGCATATATAACTTCATGAGTTTTGTCATCATCAAAAAGGGGGAGATTGTTGGCCCGAAGGCCCATCACTCTAGTTTTGATGATGATCAACTCATGTAGTTATAGTTACTAATGATCTTGTGTTTAATTAGTGACAGATTCATGATCAAGATCTTAGTAGGTGTGTAGCTTCAACAAAGGATTTAAAGTCAAGTTTTGGAGCTAGCACGGTTTGATCCAAAAAGCTATTGGATCGTGTTGGACCAAGTCAAGAAGATGAGAAGACTTCAAGATCAAGACTTGTGTCTAGGTTTGTTTTTATAAGATTTGTTTATAGATAAAATGTAAAGGATAGAATAGTTGGTGGATTGCTCAAGTATACCATATGCACACACACTCTTGATCTAGATAAGTTTTTCATAAAAGAATTTTCATTTTAGAAAAATACCGGTTTGGTTTTTGGAATTTCTTATATACATGTCTTTAACCAAAACCATGTTTAATGCTTATTGTTAAAAATAAAGATATTTCACCATGTATGTGTAATGGATCATATCCATACACACTATGCTTTAAATGAGTTTAAAATATCTTGTTTTTGTATTTGAAGGTGTTTTGAAAAAATCAATTTGGAAAAATACAGTTTTTGTTTTGAGCCAATTTTTCAAGTTACAAAAATAGTCCAATTTGTTTGTAACATGTCTTGATTTTGTGGAAGCATGTTTGATTATCAAAGTATAACATTGAAACTTTTTTTGTAGATTTTTCGTGAATATATGGGATTTTATTTCAATCAAAATGTCAACATTTTTATTCCCAGAAATATTGTTCCCTGGCTTCAGCCGATGCTTGAAGTCGATCGACCGGGCGGTCGACCGACGTGCACAGTCGTGCACGCCACTGTTTGCTGGAGGGCCGGTCGACCAACCCGGTCGACCGTCCAGAGAGCTTTGCTCTCTGGAAATGCCCAGGTCGACTGGGCCGGTCGACCGACAGAGAGACCTGCTCTCTGTTCCAGAGCCTCGGTCGACCGGCCGATCGACCGCTGCCCCAACGGTCGGAAAAATGACCGTTGGCGGTCGATCGGGCGGTCGACCGTCAGGCCACCTGGATCCCAACGGCTAGTTTTTCTAGCCCTATAAATTTGGGGGTTTGGGTGCTGTTTTCTTGAAGATTTTTTAGTGGGTTTTGAGCTAGTTTTTCCTACTTCATTAAAAGAGTTTTCTCCACTAAATTGAGTGCTAATACTTCCAATCAAAAGGGGAGTTTATCAAGAGTGTTTTAAAAGAGATTTTCTTGAGTTTTCCTCCACCATCTCTTTCCTTGTTTTCTCACACAACACTTGAGCTATCCATTGATATATTCATCCTATAGGAGTGTTATTGTGAGAGTGTTTATTGGTGATCAAAGTGTTTGGATCACCAAGAGTTCTTTCTTGTACTTTGAGGAGGCGGACAAGTGTGTTCGCGGTGGTTTCAAGTTCGTGTGTGAACTCCTTATTTGAGGTGCGGCCTCGGCGAGCTAGAGAGCTTGCGGTGTGTACGGACTAGGGAGTCCAAGAGCTTGTAGGTGTTACGGCACCGAGTGATCCGGTGGGATCGATTATAGTGGAAATCCTTCAAGTGTGAAGGCGGGGATGTAGAGCAAGGGTGCTCGAACCTCGAAACAAATCTCCCGTGTTTGCGATTGCTCTTATCTCTCTCCCTTAATTGTTTATATCTTACTTGCTTATATTGCTTTCATCTTTATATGCTTGATATACTGTGTGCTTTATTGATATATGCTTGGGGATTGTTTGCTAACACTTGTATTCAACTAAGAGAGTCAACGCGGCACCTCAACTCTTATCTAGAGGAATCTTGAGGGTTAGTCCAGAGCCCTTCACGGGGAATTCGGCTACACTCTTGTGTTATACGTGGTGTTTAGTTTAAGATTTTGTGTTTGCATCATAATAGTTTTTAATTCCGCATTTAGTGACCATTAGATTAGCCATCACCTATTCACCCCCCCTCCCTCTAGGTGATTTTCAATCATGACATGCTAAAAATATTAGTACAAAAAGCATGTAAACATAAATAGGGAGTTAGAGATAGTCACCAAAACTAATGAACCAATCTCTAGGTCTCTAAATCATGATGATCTTCTACCAAACTTTCTTGATAGTGATGCATTAATTGGGTATGTCCATCTAACTCTGCATGCATCACCATCAAGGCACTAACTCTCTCATGTTTTGTGAGAGCCCGCAACTACATCAAACACATGAGATGGGGATTTTGGTACCCATATCTTTTTGGGTCCATGGGGGTTAGTATTTGGAACCCAAACCTTTTTATTTGTAAATTTTAAATGATTTATTTGATCAAAACAAAATTTTTCTAGATGACCTTACGACCGCAATGTGTACATTTGTATAATCTAGCATACATGTGAGTGGGTGAGCATGGTATGCATGTGTATACCATGGAGTATGTGCATTCACGTGTGGAACTTGTTTCTTGCGACATAGATTCCAACCTGTTATGATTAAATGCACAATTGCTCAATTTTGAACTCAAACAATCAATTCTCTTTGGACCATGTAGCACATGTTGGAAGTAGCACTTCCATCATCCGAGTCACTTCCTATATAGTATTGCTTTTGTTCACCAAAGAAGACCAGTGTGTTCCAAACTACAAAAGCTGACTCCATGTTAGACACTTTAGATAAATAATCATCATTTAGGGGTACTCTTTAATGCATGAAGGGCTTTTGTGTTAGCCTCAAGATGTTTGTCATTTGAACAATAAGAATCTTTAATAGTGACAAAATAAACATGAATTCCTAGGGTTTTGAGGTATATTGACATCTTAACTTTTCAAGTTTGGAGGTTAAGAATGTCAAACATGGGAGGTGTCATAAAGTCCATGTCTATGTAAACAAAATATTATGATTAGCTAAAAGAGGATCTTTAATGCAAAATTGTTAGATTCAAATCAAGAGCACCAAGCTCTGATACGACTTGTAGGTCACCTAGAGGGGGTAAATAGGTGACTAGCTAATTAAATGCACAACAATGCGAAATTAAAAACTATTAAGCTAATACACAGAGTATAACACAAGAGTGTAGCCGAATTTTGGTAAAGGGCTCTGAACTATCTCCCCAAGATTCGACTAGATTAAGAATTGAGGTGCCACTATGGCTCTCTTGGTTGAATAAAAGTGTAAGCAAACAAACCCAAGCATATAACAATAAACTACAAGTATATCAAGCATATAATAGATAAAACAATAAGTATAAGCAAGATATAAAACACAAATGAGAGAGAGAAATGAGCAATTACAAACAAGAGAGATTTGTTTCGAGGTTCGAGCACACTTGCTCTATGTCCCTGCCTTCAACACTATGAAGGATTTTAACTAAAATTGATCCCGCAAGATCGCTCGGTGCAGAAACACCTACAACCAGTTCACACTAGAACTCTTGGACTCACAAGTCTCTCACTTGTTCTCGCAAGAACAACACAATATGAGCCCACAAGTTCACCAAGGCTGCACCTCTACAACACTCTACAATACAAGGGGGTGGAACACTTGTGATCACTTCTCTTAATCACAAAAACAACTCTCATAAAAAAATCCTTAGAGGATTGATATAGCAATGGTTGGCTCCAGTTTGTGGAAGAAAATAAGATAGATTTGTGGAGAAAAAAACTCAAGAAAACCTTTTTAAAACAAAAGAGAAAACTCTTGGTAAACTCTCTTTTGATGTGGAATTAAAGTCTAAAAACTTGCTTAGAAACTCAGGAAAAGAGCTCTAGAAAATTGCCTAAAAATCTTACCTAAAATCTAGCCAAAAGTTTCACTTATAGAGGCATCAGAAAACTAGCTGTTGGGGGGCCAGATTGGCCTATCGGTGACCGGCCAATGGTAATATTTATAACCATTGGGGTTGCCAGTCGACCACCCGGTTGACCGCACCCAGGTCAAAGACCTTCGATCGACTGGTTGGTCGACGAGGCCAGAATCAGAGAGCATTGCTCTGGTCGGTCGACCGCCAGACGACCGGGGCCAGATCAAGAGAGCAAGCTCCTGGATCAGTCGACCAACCGGTCAACTGGCCCTCAAGCCAGGCTTGTGCATGTTTCCTATGCATATCGACTGACGCTCGATCGACCGACTTCTGGTTCGGTTGACATGTCGGTCGACCCCCAGAAGCCCAGGTCTAGGATTTTAAAGTGATTAAAACTTGGTCTTTTCAAACCCATAAAATTTTATTAAATTCCTTAAAAATCAACAAAATTAGGTTCATTGAATTACTTTGAAGTACAAATATGTGTGATCAAAAATTAACACATATTATAAATATATTAAACTTTTAATTTTAGCCTTAAACCAAAATCATATTTTTCAAAAATAAACTTTGAAATGAAAAATCTATTTTTTTCAAAACTTGTTCAAATACAAAAACAAGATATTTTAAACACTTTTGAAGCTTAGCCCTATATGGATATTGACCCAATGCACATAGAAGATGAAATATCTATGTTTTTGAGAATTAAGCTCTAAAATAAGTTTTGACTTAAACAAAAATCAAACATATGATATAGAAACATCAAATAAGTTTTTCTAAATATTTGAACCATCAATGTGTATGGATGAAATCCAAAACACGTATAAACTTATTTTGATGAAATCTATTCATGAAACTGAATATGTATTCTTTGATAGTCAACTGGTTAAACTGAAACAAATATTTTAAAACTATTTCTTATGAAAACATATATAAATTTTGTGTGTGTGTATATGAGCTTGAACAATCCACAACTAATCTATCCTTTATATTTTATCTAAAAAACAAATTTTAACACTTACAAATACTAGACTCAAGTCTTGAAAATTTTCTCTTTGAAAATCTTCTCTTCATCTTGACTTGGTCCAAACCTTGATCCATGAGTTAGACTCCTTTTGAGTACTTAATGCGATCTTGATGCGCGAGCTCTTGAATCAACACGTGCTAGCTTCAAAACTTGACTTCGAACCTTTTGTTGAAGTTAAACACCGACTAAGATCTTGATCAAATTCTGAAACTATATAAACACAAAATCATTAGTATTATAACTACATATGTTAATCATCATCAAAACTAGAGTGATGGGCCTTTAGGCCAACACTGTTGAGATACGTGGAGCGTTTGCTTCACTATCTTCAGACGCTCTCCCCCTTCTGTATTGTGCTATAAATACCTGTAAATTCTAAGTACAGAGGGGACGATTAAGCATAGGAGGATTATTAGGCAAGTTTTCATTCTAGTTTAGTATAGGTTTTCATTTTTATGTAATTTTATTTCTTTGTAATCATAGGTTAGACAGAGATTCATGTAAGTAAGAGAGATTTATGTTGAGAGTGATACTGATGTAACCTTCCTCCTTTGTTTCATCATTTCTCTATGTAATCAAAAGGTACAGATTTTTATGTTCTTCTTTGTTACCTGTTCTTTTTCTTCTTTTTACTTTCCTCTTTTGGTACCAATTACAATCCAAGTGAGTCTTATAGCATCGAAAGAGCCTTGCCTTTGCGAGTACCACTTATAACTCGTGACGATGGACTTTAGTCTCAGTCTGTGTCATCTCCTACTTGTATCATCTTAATGATGTAATATGAAAGAGACAAGAATCAACTCTTATGTGCTATGCACTGATCGCCTCCGCTTCAAGATAACGCTGCCTTCAAAGTTTCATGGTAAGCATTTAGCCAAAGGAGGTAAGTATTTCTTTTTGATTTTCTTCTTTTTTTTTAATCCTTTAGTTTAAATCACTTCCAATTACCAACTCTTTTCTTTACTCTTTTCATTTGTTTTCTTTAACTAAGTTTTTCTAAATTTCAAAATCACTATCTTCTTCTATCTACCACCTTCACAAATTAACATAACATTTTCTTCTTTTCTTTCTAAAGAACAAAGAAGACTTTTAACCATCTTTAATGATTTAAAAGAAATTACTAAAAACTATCATCGCTAGTCCCTCCTTGTGGATCACGACTCGCATAGCCACTTGCTATCGTAGTAGCATTGAGCACCTTGCACTTTTATTCTTAAGTTCTGAAATTTTATATTTTTCTGTGCAGGAAAAACCTCAATCATGGGTCACCTGCATACCCAGGACCATGATCTAGGGTGTTTCGTTACTAGTTTATGGGACTGGCTACAAGGCGTATAAGAGGTGGGTCATATTGTATGCTCATTCAAGAATATAACATGAGTAGGGAGCCAGCACTCCCCTCGGAACACTTGGAGGCCCTCAGGTGGAACCAGAAGTTTTAGTTACACAACATAACTAATGCCACTATAAACATATTCACCACTTGAAGTCCATCAGTTTCCCCCTTACCCAACGTAAGTTGTCTTTTTATATATTATGTAATTATCAATTTACGAAAATAGCATGAGCAAGTCAAGTTCAGGAATTTAAGAGTACATGAGTACTAAGGATACAGGTCACTGTATATAATACAGGATAGCAGTTACAAGATTCCCGTAATATGGTAATCACAAGTTAAGCGTTAAGCAGGACAGGTGACAAGTAATAACATACAAATATCAGGTAATAACATGTAGGTGTCAGGTGTCAAGTGGTAGTACAATAGATGTCCACCGTTGTATAACACAATACAGAAAAATAATACTAATACAGGGGAACAGTTTGATAACTGGAAAATAATACAGTTTTTGGAAAATGACTCAAGAAAAGGTTTCAAACTCTTCACAACCATCAAGAAAGGAATAATAGTTAAATATCAAGCAGGCATGCAGACAAGCAAGTAAACGAATATCCAAGCGGAGCTAAAAAAAACTGGAGCGAAGCTAACGTAAAACACTAGACGTCATCATACTCGGTTTGGTTACCGCTCGCGACACGGCTAAACGTACATGGAGCGAGCATATGAACGCTATACTACTCTTCATGGCAAAGTCACGCTCATGGTGTAACTACACTCAAACGAAGTTAGCTGTAAAGTACTGACGCAAGGTCTGCCTACCAGGCGCAGCTAAGAGACCTGACAGTCTGAACGCAATTCCTCTTTTGAAGAAGTGGACGAGAGCCCAAAGGTCTAATAGGCCCGAAGGCAGAGTAAGTACCTACAGAGGTGTTAGTACCAAATACATGCATGTAAACGCAGTAACAGATAACAACTAAGTTATAATAGAGTAGTGAATCTCGGAGGTTGAACAAGGCAGAAATAAAGTCAGCGAGCAGACAAGCAAACAATTAAGCGGAGCTAAGCAAGGCTGAAGCGAAGCTGGCACACAATGCTAAAGGTTATCTCGCTCGGATGGTTACTGCTCATGGTGAAGCTAACACACGTGTAGTGGCGGGTAACCGCTCAGCATCACCTGTGATGAAGTCGCGCCCATGATATAACTACACCCAGATGAAGTTAGTGGTAAAGCACTGAGCGCTAGGCTCAACTACCAAGCAAGACCGAAAGACCTAACAGTCCAAGCGCCCAAAGGGCTGTAAGAAGATCATAAGGTCTAAGCGCAGTCCCAGTAGCTATCACGAAACCTAAAGGGTGCAAGGAATAAAATCTATTAGGTAACCAGCCCGGGAAGTGGGCTATACCTGCAACCTGCACCATGTTAGTATCACACCAGTACACATATAAGAATGATAAAAACTAGACTATCCGTGGAGTGGTGAAGTCGGAAGCTGAGTAAAGAGCCTGGGGGTTGATAGGGCCCGGAGGCCAAGTAGAGAACCCAGAGGCTAAACGACCACGAAGGGTCAGGTACGCATGGTAATAGAGCAGATATCACAACATATATATTATTGAACTACCCTATTACACACATTCATCACATCGATGTAGATACATTACACAGGTACAATATACATGTTCACAGAATACAAATACACACTCACACTAGTACATACATGTATCCACACACGAATACAAATATACTGATACAAATTCAACAATTCACAAAAAATACAATATACGCTCCACATAATACATATCACCCGTCAAAGCGGGGAACCCAGAATGTGGTGAGAACACTCGCCTAAATCTTCGGAACAACCGCGAAATCCTGAAATACCAGAAACGCGTGCACGCGTGACCAATATATATTAAAATATAAATATATTTTTAAAGAGTGAATAAGAGAAAGGAGAGAGAGAAAGAAACAAGAGAGAGAAAAAGAGAGAGGGAAAGAGATAAGAGAGCCCCACAGTAATTTGGCCGTGGACCTGGTTGTGGCTCATGGCCAAGCTTAGCTGGCTTTGTGTTCTGGCCAGGGCTGCCGCCAACCACCCAAGGAAGAGTAGGCGTGGTGAAGGGTGGTGATGGAGGCGGTAGTGGTGGTTTTGGTTGTGGTTGAAGATGAAGGAGGTGAGCGTGTTGGTGGTGGTGAAGTAGGAGTAGGAGGAAGAGAGGGGGAGGAGAGGGAGTGGGGTTGTAGGGGGCACGCTGGCCAGTGGTGTCACCAGTGGTGGCCGGACATGGAGGCGACGTTAGCTAGGTGGAGAGAGAATGAGTGAAAGAGAGTGAAATTAGAGAGGGGGTGTGAATTGGGGGAAAGAGAGTGAGGAATTGGAGAGAGGGGAGACTGTAGGGGAAGTGAGAGAATTGAGATGGAGAGAGGAAGTTGCTAGCATCAGCTGTGGGAGGAAGAAGAGAAAGAAAAAAAATGAAAGAAAAGAAAAAAGGAAGAGATAAGGAGGAGAGAGGGGAGTAGATATTTTGTGGCATTTTTTGTGGAGGAGAAAAAATAGGGAAAAGAAAAAAGAAAAGAAAAAGAAAAGATAGAAAGAAAATGAGTGGAGGAGGAAAAGGTAGGAGGAAAAAAGAAAGAAAAAAATCCAGATATTAACTCCGGATCTGGAAAAACATCGAAAATACCGGAAATGTTAGAAAACCAAAGTAACTTAGGCAGGTCGTCAAAAATTCTCAAAAATAGTGAATATTTTATTAAGAACTACGTTGAAATCAAATTCAAGAAATTCAATTCTGTTTTCAAAGTAAAAATCTTGGAATTAATCAACGAAACCGGCGACACCAAATCCGGTCGAATTTTGATAAATTCAGTAAAATCTCCAAAATGTGTTTAGATAGAAAATACGATTCTAAGAAATAATGTGAAATCAGTGTTTGAAAATTCAGCCCCGTTTGTAAATAAAAAAAATCTGAGAATCAATTGGCGGCACCGGTTGATACTCATTTGAAGATTTTGTAATTTAATTTAGAAAATTCTCGAAAATTATGAAAAATATAAAACATTAGAAAACAGTGTTTGTAACTAAAATTGGTCAAATCTGATCACCAAAAATATTAAATCGATTAATACATTGGGATCGGGTCCCCGGTTCATACAAGGGTTGACTCTGAGTGCAAAAATCAGGATCTGATAAATAATCATAAAATAAAAACAAATACAGGGAGATAAATCAAAAAATATGATCAAAAAATCAGAATACGTATCTAGGTACGTATTCTAGGAACGGGGTGTTACAAATAGGTTTGTCTATTTTGTGCTTTGAATTTAGTAATGTCTCCGTTGATCTTCAAGCTAACCAAATTGATCCATATAAATCTGATTTTAACTGATTTTTATTTGGTATTATCTTCTCCTTGTCCATTGATTATCACCTGCAAAAATAGATATTAAGATAAGTTAATTGCAGTGTTTATTACCAGATAAGTATAAGAATGTACTAATAAATAATGTAATATACGTGTACAATCTGCTAGTGAAATTGTAAGTTTTTACAACAAATTTTCATAACACGACAATAAATAATTGTTTTTAGATTTTTATAACTGTTGATTATAATTTCTTTCCTTAGGACCGTCTTTTCAATTGGCGACCAAGGGAAACATTCATCCATCAGGGATAAATGACATTTTAACCATGACAATAGGTAAGCCCGATCACCCCAGTTGTGTTAGAGGCACCAGACAAGGGGTTACCATCACTAGTTACTTCCGTGCATCTTGCTGACCCCGCATCACTATTACAGATGATGAGGCGGATAGATTGGTGAAAAATAAACTTGCAAAGAAGTGGGAGCTTCAAGAAGAGGCATGGAAGATGCCTTGAAAGCTTCTTTTAAGTTGCAACTAGAAGAAATGCGACGGGAGATACAAGAGAAGATGCATAATAGTTATCCGCTGCAACACCACTATCCTCATCCACCACAAAGGTGCAATGGAAATTACACGATTGAAAAGGAATTAACCTCAACTCTGGAGGTAATCTTATAAAATTGGTTATCACCACTGGTTCTATTCCGTTACACATATACATGTACACACACGTATATAATTTGATTATCACCGATTAATTTGACACCACTTATCTATTATGGTTAATTTGACACCACTTTTATATTATTTGGTTGTCACAGGGTGGTTTTCTTCTAGTTACTTTGGCCATCGAAAATAGTAATCGGGTTGTGGCATAAGAAAGAGCTTTCAATACCAGTGATGATCAATTAATTCACACCAGGCCATTTGGATCCGATAATGTAAGAGTGAGCATAGTGGATGAAGTGGATATGGATGCTCTTCTACTGATTCCATGCGACGAGATTACAACCGTCTGTGATGCTATCGGTGGTTTCGTTTCTTGGCCGAAGAAACTTGTCACTTTGGATGACTGGATATGTTTATCAAATTGAAAGTATAAGTCTTAATTTTAAAATAAATATTTATAATTTTAAATGTTAATTTTAACTAATAGACATTGTATCGTGGCATGATACGGCTAAAGGGAAAGAGGTGGCACCCCTGAGACCTCAGGGAGCGACCACACATTCTATTCGGTCACCCAGTCGTTGCAGCCTGCTTCAGAAAGTGATAGCAGTCTGGTGGCAGTGGCAACATTTGGAGGATCATGAGAGATGAAAACATGATCACTGTTCCTGTCGATATAGATTTATTTGGAACGGAGCTTATACCCACAATCCTTGATCGTAATGACCTCGAGAGGTTTGTTGCCCTGATGGAGATTAGCGCTGCATGCATTTGTGTCTATATGAAGTGAGTCATACAAGTTTATTCATTTTTAGGAATTAAAGAATAATTATTTTATATTTCATTAATCTTTGTAATTTTTAAATTTAGGCCTTTATATGATCGGTTAGTGGATGTAGGATTTAGTCAATTGCATGACTTTATTTGTCCATGTCATATCGCATATGACTTTATCCATGAAGATGATGCGGTTAACAAAGCTAGATATATCGCAGCTGCAATGTTAAGAGGTGGACTGACCCAGAAGTTGTATCTTGTGCCATACAACACGATATAAGTAGTAACCTTTTATAAATAAAGTTTGATTATTATTTAATTTTATTCTCATATATGAATTTATCTTACAGCTCACATTGGATATTATGCGTGATTGAGCTCGGTATTGTATATTGGTTGGACTCGTTGGGGCGAAGTCCGAAAATCAATTAAGAAACTAATTGACTTGTGAGTGTTTAATCTCTTATATGTTTGACTTGTGAATGTTTAAACCAATTAAGAAAATTTTATAATGTATACAAATATTTATTAATAATCAAGTTTAATTTCTGAATTTAATTAACAGTTGATTGAGGTTTTACCTGCAAACAAAAATACAGAATTTCAGAACTTAGAATAATGAGTGCAAGTACTCAATACTACAGCAATAGCAAGTGGCTATGCAGGTCGTGATCCACAATGAGGGACTAGCGATGGAAGCTTTTTTAGCAAGTTCTCTTTTATGCTATAAAGTATGGTTAAAGATCTTCTTTTAGTTCTTTAAAAAAAAATGAAAAATAGGTTAAAGTTAAGTTAGGAAGAAAGTGGTAGATTGAGAAGGCGGAGAAAATAGAAAATGATTTATACAAAGAAAATAAAAAGAGTGATAAAAGAGTTGGGAGATTGTGGTGTTGTTGATCTAAACTAAAAGTTAAAAAAAGAAAGAAACTAAAAGAAACTTTTACCTCCTCTGATTGATGACTTACCTGGAAACCTTGCATGTTTTACCTTGCTTTGGAGACGATAAACGCATAACCCATATCAGTCCCCATTCGCATTATATCATCAAGATGAACAAGAATGAAATGATACGGAATCTTGAAGAGGAGAGCATCATCATCATGAAATATTGGTGGCACTCACACAAACATGATTGATGCTTCTAGGTTCACTTGAACATTCATCAAAACCAAAAGAGGAAAAGCAGAAGAAAAAAAAGAAGAATATATAAACAAAGAAAAGTATAAATATGTTACCTTTGATTGCTTGTAGAAACTATAAAAGAAAGGAGGAGGTTATATCGGTGTCACTCTTAACATAAATCTCTCTCTTACTTGCATGAATCTCAGTCTAACCTATGCTTACAAAGAAATAAAAATTACATAAAATGAAAATAAATTCTATACTAAAAAGAATGAAAAACTGACCTAAAAATCTATCTCTGCTTGATCCCCATAGTATCTGAAACCCAGTATTTATAGGCAAAAACCCAACGGGGAGGAGCGTATGAAGATAGAGGGAGCAAACGTTCCCCAATTGATCAACAAAGCCACGGAAACGCGGCTCTAGCCTGGGTGTGGCCTGGTGGTCACACTCGGGGGTGTACAGCTCCTGATTTTGTGATTTGACTTTATCTGGCTCTAGAATTCCCGTTTCAGCTCCTAGATTTTACGAAACTGCCTTTGTGAAAGTACACCTAGAGGGGGGGAATAGGTGTAAGGCTAATCTAAAGACAAATAATGCAGAATTAAAAACTTAATGCAACACACTTGTGTAACCAAAGAGTGTAGCCGAATTCCCGGTGAAGGGCTCTGGACTATCTCCTCTAAATTCCTCTAAATAAGAGTTGAGGTGCTATATGAAGCTCTCTTAGTTTAACACAAGTATGGCACACAAACAAACCAAACATGTATATGATATGAACAATATGAATCAATGCACAATATAAGAGAGAGAGAGTAAGAGATAGTGGATCAAACGCAAACACAAAGATATGTTTCGAGGTTCGAGCGCCCAGCTCTATGTTCCCGCCTTCACACAGAAGGATTTTCACTAACTCGTCCACACAGGACTTGTTGGCCCAAAGGCCTTCCACTCTAGTTTTGATGATGATTAACTCATGTAGTTATGTTTACTTATAATCTTGTGATATTTAGTTACAGATCATTAATCAAGATATTAGTTGGTGATTAGCTTCAGCAAAGGTGTTTATGGAGCTTCTCACTTGGTGATTCAAGAGCCCGAGCATCAAGATCATATATAGCACTCGTTGGAGTCAAGCTCGGTGGATCACGGTTTGGATCGAGTCGGCTTGAAGACGGAGTCGTCAAGAAGACTTGGTACATAGTTTAGTTTTTGTTTTAGATCCATTTGTAAAGACTAGATAGTGTGATATGCTCAAGTTCATAACACATACACGTGTTTCTAGTTTTCATGTTTATTGGTTTTCGGTTTTTTGTTTAACCGATCTTGGTTTTCATGAATAGATAGAATCAAAACAAGTTTACATGGTTTTATGTATATTAGATTCATTCTATATACATGTATGCTTCATATCTTAAACAAACTTATTTTGATATGCCTATTCATGAGTTTTGGTGTTTTGGTATTTTTACAAAACATAATTTTGGAATTAAAGTCAAAAAACTGTGATATATAGATATATATATGTTTCATGTATATTGGACTTATGTCCATATGCAACATGCTTCAAAGTATTTAAGTATCATGTTTTTGTATTTGGTTAAGTTTTGGACAAAACGAATTTTCATTTGAAAAATCAAAGTTTGGAAAATACAGTTTTTGGTTTTCGGTAAAATTTATAAGTCACAAAAATGGTTCAAAACGTTTGAAATTTGTGTTGGAATTTTTCACACAAGTATGTATTTCAATGTATTATGATAAAACTATTTTTGTGGAATTTTATAAGTTTTATGGTATTTTCTAGTTTATTTTAAAACAAGTTTTTCTGTCCCAGAACTCAGCCTGCCAGGCTCTGGCGGTCGACCGGGCCGGTCGACCGGACCCAGAGTCGGTCGACCGAACCGGTCGACCGACGTGCACAAAACGTACACGCTGGCCAGCCACTTGGGCAGTCGACCGACCGGTCGACCGTAGGGCGTGGGCGGTCGACCGAGCGATCGACCGGCCAGAAAGTATTTGCTCTCTGGATTGGGACGGTCGACCGGGCGGTCGACCGCTGGCTTCCAACGGTCAAAAATTTGACCGTTGGCGGTCGACCGGGCGGTCGACCGCCAGCCGCCAGAGCTGCCAGATCATCTCAAAGGCTAGTTTTTGTTGGAGGCCTATTTAAACCCATTTGTTTGGGATTTTGGTTAAGATTTTTAGAGCCAAAATTTCTATACTCTCTAGTGTTTTTACAAGCCTTCAAAAGTGTTTTAAAGCTTAAAGATTTTATCTTTATTTTTGTTTTCAAGGGTTTTGGAAAAATCAAGAAAAATAGGATTTTGGGATATTGTTTTAGATCTTCATTTCTATCATTTTCAAGAGTTTCCCAAGTAGTTTTTTCTTTGTTATTTGATTTTCAAAACACCTTAATTTCACACTTGAGCTATATCTCCTATCCTATTCTATAGGATATTTATTTGTGGGAAAATTGTTTGTGGTTGAGGAAACCACTAAGTTGTAAACCCTTTACTTGTTGTATCCCTCTTTGGTAGAGGTTGATTTGGGTTGTTGGTTGCTCCCTCTTTGGTAGAGGTTGAGATTGTGGTTTACTCCCTCTTGGTGAGGTAGAGTTGGTGTTGGCTTTGTATCCCTCTTTGGTAGAGGTGAATTGTGGTGTTTGTATTGTTGGCCCAAGGTTACAATCAACCCATGTTTAGTGTATTTTGATGATTACAAAACATATTAGTTATTTGTACTAATATAAATTGTTGTTTAAGTGTGTTTCAGGTTTATATATTAAAGAGATGAATTCTTCCCTAAAGGAAGGTACATTGGACTCAAGACAAGTCAAATTGGGCTCAAAATACAATATTGAAGATCAAGTGAAGATAGCCCATCTTGAAGTCTTGAAGACCTAGAAGTTTGTAAGTTTAGTTTGTTAAAGATTGAATATGTGAAATTTGGCTCTAGGATTTGCACACACATTTGTTTTGTATGTTTCCTTTGTTTTTGAAAATGTTTATTTCTAAGTTTATGCCTTAGTTTATACATACATGTACTCAAAGCTTTATATCTTCAAAAACTTGTTTAAAACATGATATAAACTATTTTCTGCATAACACTTAGTTCCAGAGTTTTTTAAAAGATTTTTTACAAATTTTTCTAACTCAAAAATCTGCCCAGAAAAAGACTATTTCAGGCAGACCGGTCGACCGGCAGTCGACCGGCTGCTGTGTCCGGACATGCACAGGTTGTGCATGTCTGTCGGTCGACCGATCCTACATACCGGTCGACCGAAAAGAGATGGTTGCTCTCTGTATCTTTTCGGTCGACTGGGTCGGTCGACCGATAGAAGGAAACTGTGTTTCCTTTGTTGGATCGGTCGACTGGCAGTCGACCGAAGTCGCAACGGCTCTTTTGCCAGCAGGGACCCGGTCGACCGGCAGTCGACCGGTAGGCCTGCAACAGGCCATAACGGCTCTTTCCTCTTTTAGAGTTTCTGAAAATCTGTTTTTGGTTTTCTCTTTTACAGAGTTTTAGGAGTTGTTGGGACTCTTTTTCTGATCAAATTAGCTGGAAAAATCAGAGTTTTTAACCTATTCTCTCCCTATAAATAGTGGGGAATAGGCCTTAGTTATTTACCAAGAAAAATACAAGTTTTCATAGTTTTCAAGAGAAAGAGAAAAATAGTTTAAAGCTTTCATTTCCATTCTTTCAAAATTGGTTTTTCAGTTGTTGTTTGATCTCTAATATCACTCTACAACTGAAGCTTTTCTCACCACACTTCATAGAGCCAAAAATTTCATATTCTTTCTATAGGTGAAGTTGTAAAAGAGTGAGAGTGTTTGTAAAAGAGTGTTGTGGTCTAGTTAAAGATCACTATTTGTAATCTTTGTTCTTGTGGAGACAAGCTCCTCGGTGGAGTTTCTTTGTAAGGTGAAGCTACGGGCTTGAGGTCTTTGGAGGCCTAACTTGTACGGGATCCTAAGGGGATAGTGGAAACCCTTCACGGAGGTGAAGGCGGGGACTAGAGCAACGGGCTCGAACCTCGAAACAAATCATCTTGTTTGCGATTGCCTTGGCGTTCTTCTTGCTTACTTTCTTGCTTTATATCACTTCCAATTTATTGCTTGAGAACTAACCTTATTTGTGCAATCCTTATTTGTTTACTTTACTTGCTATTTTACTTGTGTGTATTTCATTTTCATCATCATACTTGGCATTGTTCAATCACACCTCAATACAACACGGTTGCATTGCGCACCTCTAACCCATTTAAGGGGAATTGGGAGGAAGGAGTTCAGAACCTCGCAAGGGGTATTCGGCTCTTAGTCGTGTTTTTGAGAGATTGTTGCATCACTCATTTCATAAGTTTAAAAAGATCATTAGATTAGCAATTACACCTATTCACCCCCCTCTAGGTGTATTTCAATTGGTATCAGAGCTTGGACTCTAGGATTTGGCTTAACAACCTTAGAGAGATCCTCATATTGCTAATCATTTCATTCATTTCCACATAGTAAACATGGCCGATGGTATTAAGACACCCCCTAAGTTTGATGGACTTAACTTTCCCATATGGAAGGTTAAGATGACCGTTTTCTTGCAATCTCTAGGTAGCCGAGTTGCAAAGGCCGTGACTAAACAATTTAGTACCCGATGGTGATGAATCTACTTGGTCCGAAATTGAGACCAAGGAGTTTGATGCCAATGCTAGGGCTCATTATGCACTCCTACAAGCCCTCAATGATGATGACATAGCTAGAGTCATCCATTGCAAATCCGCCTATGAGATTTGGACCCATTTGCTAGTAACACATGAGGGGACATCACAAGTGAAGAGGGCCAAGATAGATCTTCTTCGGTCCCAATATGAAAATTTTAGCATGCAAGAACATGAAACCATAGATGATATGGTTACTAAATTTACTAAGATTACTAATGGGCTTTCTTCTCTAGGTGAAGACATCAACAACGACCAAAGGGTGAGAAAGATCATCCGGGCTCTTCCTCCATCATGGGAAGTGAAAGCTACAACATTGAAGGAACTCAATGATAAAGATGAGATTGAGCTCATCGGACTCATTGGGAATTTAAAAACCCATGAGATGGAGAGGAAGGCAAGGGAGGACATGGCACCCTCCAAGAAGAAGACTATTGCCTTCAAAAGTCATGCTACTTACTCCGACGAAGATGACGAAGAAGATGATGACGAGGAGCTCTCACTTCTAGTCAAAAATGTCCGGAGGATGTACAACAAGGCAAAGTTCCAAGGAAGGAGGAGATGGCAAGGAGGCAAGGAAGAAAGGAAGATCATATGCTTCAATTGCCAAAAGCCGGGACACATTGTAGCGGAGTGTCAGGACCAAGTGAAGCCATCTTCATCCAAGAAGCCATACAAGAAGAAGGCTATGAAAGCAACATGGGATGACGAAAGTGAATCCGAGGAGGAGATCGACACCGCCAACATGTGCTTCATGGCAAATGAGAGCACAAGCAAGGTAACCCCCTCAACTCTTCTTGATGATGATTTATCCATGGATGAGCTAGGAGAAGCTTTTATAGAACTTTCTCAAAATTATGACTTCATGAAGAAAAAGTACTTGAAAATGAAAAAGGATAATGAGTCTTTGAGTATTCAAGTGTTAAATCTTTCTAAAGAAAATAATGACTTGCATTCTTCTTTAGTTTCCACTAAAAATGATTTTGAAAAATATAAGATTGCTTGTAAAGGAAAGACCCCATTTGTAGATTCTAATGAGATTGCCATGCTTAAGGAAAGATTAGACTCATTAGATGTTGTTTTGAAAAAGTGTAGTGAGTTTGATAAGAAGAAGATGGAGAATATGTTTCCTAAGAAACAAGCTCCTAAGAAAAATATTCATCATGCTCATGCTCATGCTCATGTACATGCTACACAACCTATGCATCATGGTAAACCCCCAAAGCATGCTCACACTTCACATACACACATGCATTCATGTATAGAAAAGTGTACTCATGTTCACATTGTGGACGGAAAGGACACTTAGCTAATTTTTGTTATGATAGACTAAGTGCATCACATCATAATGTTTGGGTTCGTAACACTAACTTTCAAGGACCCAAGAAAGTTTGGGTACCAAAGTCAACCATTGTTTTAAATGATGTAGGTACTTTCCAAAGCTCAAAGACGTAGAGGTTTATGGTATCTTGATAGCGGTTGCTCAAGGCACATGACTTGGGACATCAACAACTTTGCAACCCTATCAAGATATCATGAAGGTGGCACCGTCACCTTCGGAGATGACGCCAAGGGTAAAATCATTGGTATTGGTAATGTAAAGCTTGGCACTTCTCCTTTAATTGAAAATGTAGTTTTAGTAGACGGGCTCAAGCATGATCTCTTGAGCATTAGTCAATTATGTGATAAAGGATTTAATGTTATTTTTGATGGTATTGCTTGTAAAATAGTTGACAAAAATTCTAATGTTTGTGTATTTTCCGGTTTTCGTGTGAAAGTAATGTATATATGATAGATATGCTAAATATGTCTTGTAATATAACATGTTTAAAAGCCCTCGATGACGACTCTTGTTATGGCATAGGAGATTAGGCCACGTTTCATTTGACCATATTTCTAGGCTTAACTCTAAGGAAATGGTGAAGGGTATTCCTTCATTGAACTTTGAAAAGGACCGAGTTTGTGACGCATGTCAATTTGGGAAACAAACTAAGTCCTCATTCAAATCAATTAAGGATATCATGTCATCACGTCCATTGGAGCTAATCCACATGGATTTATTTGGCCCTACACAAACCAAAAGTTTAAGTGGGAGTAGATTTGCTTATGTTTTAGTAGATGATTTTTCGCGTTTTACTTGGGTTTATTTTCTTGAACACAAAAGTCAAACCTTTTCACATTTTCAAGCCTTTAAGAAAAGAGTTGAAAAGGAAAATGACTCCTCAATAATTAAAATAAGAAGTGATAGAGGAGGTGAGTTCATTAACCTTCCCTTTACCACTTTTTGTGAGGAACATGGAATAAAACATGAACTTTCTTGTCCTAGAATTCCACAACAAAATGGAGTAGTTGAGCGGAAAAATCGTACTTTACAAGAGATGGCTAGGACAATGTTAAATGAATATGGTCTACCACATTATTTGTGGGCCGAGGCCGTTCATACTTCATGTTACATTGCAAATCGTGTTTTCCTATGTAAAAATACTACTAAGACTTCTTATGAGGTGTATTTTTCTAGAAAACCTAATGTTTCTTATTTCAAAGTGTTTGGTTGCAAATGTTTTGTTTTAAATACAAATATTAATTTGGGAAAATTTGATGCAAAAGCATATGAGGCTATTTTTGTAGGTTACTCAAATACTAGTAAGGCTTATAGAGTCTTCAATAGGTCAACTTTGACTATTGAGGAATCTATTCATGTTAAATTTGAGGAATCTAACAAGTTTGTTAAGAATTGTGTAGAAATTGATGCTTTAGATGAAGGGTTGGAGAAAGTGACCTTGGAGGATGCTTCTACCATGGGAGACAAGCCAAAGGATGGTGATGGAAGTGAAGCCAAAGTGGAAGAGGCTCAAGGAAATGAACATCAAGCAAATGAAGAGGAGCCCTCTCGACCACTACCAAAGGATTGGAGATTCAATCCTCATCATCCCAAGGACCTCGTCATAGGTGAAGTATCAAAAGGGGTAACCACTCGCTCTAAGATTCAAGATTTTTGTGGTAATTTTGCTTTTATTTCACACATAGAACCTAAAAATGTCCTCGAGGCCGAGGCCGATTCATATTGGTTGCTTGCAATGCAAGAGGAGCTCAATCAATTTGAGCGCAACCAAGTTTGGCACCTTGTTCCTAGGCCCCACGATAGACCAACAATTGGTACTAAGTGGATCTTTAAGAATAAGTTGGATGAATCGGGTAATGTAGTTAGAAACAAGGCTAGGTTAGTTGCCCAAGGTTACACTCAAATTGAGGGAATCGATTTTGAAGAAACCTTTGCACCCGTAGCACGGCTCGAAGCCATACGGATGACCTTAGCATATGCCTCATTTAAAGATTTTAAGTTATTTCAAATGGATGTAAAGAGTGCTTTTCTTAATGGTTATATTGATGAGGAGGTGTATGTTGAACAACCCCCCGGGTTTGTTGATCCTACACACCCTAATTATGTTTATAAATTAGATAAAGCACTATATGGTTTGAAACAAGCCCCTAAGGCTTGGTATGAAAGATTGTCTTCATTTTTGCTTTCAAATGATTTTAAGAAAGGAAAAGTTGATAAAACATTATTTACCAAACATATAGATCAAGATATCCTCATAGTTAAAATTTATGTTGATGACATTATTTTTGGATCTACTAATGTTTCACTTTGCAAGAATTTGAGTCATGCATGAAAAAGGAATTCGAGATGTCTATGATGGGGGAGCTCAACTTCTTCCTTGGACTTCAAATCAAGCAACGTAGTGATGGGACATTCATCAACCAAGCCAAGTACACCAAAGAACTCATCAAGAGGTTCGGGCTTGAAGGATCCAAAGTAGCAAAGACTCCCATGGCAACCACTACGAAACTTGACAAGGACGAACAAGATAAGGAAGTAGACATCAAATTATTTCGTAGCATGATTGGTAGTTTACTCTATCTTACGGCTAGTAGGCCGGATATAATGTTTTCCGTATGTTTATGTGCACGTTTTCAATCATGTCCTAAGGAATCACACTTAATAGCGGTAAAACGCATAATTAGGTATCTTAGGGGCACAATTGATTTAGGTTTGTGGTATCCGAAAACTAACCAATTTACCATGACTAGTTATTCGGATGCCGACTATGCCGGTTGTAGGGTAGATAGGAAGAGCACAAGTGGCACTTGCCAATTCTTGGGCAATTGTCTTGTGTCTTGGTCTTCCAAGAAGCAAAATAGTGTAGCCCTTTCAACCGCCGAGGCGGAGTATGTAGCAGCCGGAGCTTGTTGTGCACAAGTACTCTGGATGAAACATACTCTTCTCGATTTTGATTTACATTTTGATCATGTTAAGATTTATTGTGATAATACTAGTGCTATTCGCATGACCAAAAATGCTAATCAACATAGTAAAACCAAACATATAGACATTAGATATCATTTTCTTAGAGATCACTTTGAAAAAGGTGACATAGATATTGATTTTGTTTCCACAGATTTTCAACTTGCAGATATTTTCACAAAACCTTTAGATTATGCAAGACTTTCATTTATTTGTGGTGAATTGAATGTATGTAAGATTGATACTTAAAATATCTTAGCTTGTTTTGTTTTGGTTTCTAATATGTTTGTTTTGTTTTGTCTTAAAATTTTTTTTAACCCTTTTTGATGTATGACAAAAAGGGGGAGAAATATAAATATATATAAGTTGGGAGAAAAATATGAAAGGTGTTATTCCTTATTTTAGTTTTATGACAAAATTTTTTGGTGATGATATTTTTTCAATGCTTTATGTATGCTTACATAGTTGTTCATATTCATGTTAAATACATAGCATTGTTTAAGGGGGAGCTTTCCAAGCTCTTCCCTCTTTTACTTGTTTAATAACTCATATGTTTTGTCATCATCAAAAAGGGGGAGATTGTTGGCCCAAGGTTACAATCAACCCATGTTTAGTGTATTTTGATGATTACAAAACATATTAGTTATTTGTACTAATATAAATTGTTGTTTAAGTGTGTTTCAGGTTTATATATTAAAGAGATGAATTCTTCCCTAAAGGAAGGTACATTGGACTCAAGACAAGTCAAATTGGGCTCAAAATACAATATTGAAGATCAAGTGAAGATAGCCCATCTTGAAGTCTTGAAGACCTAGAAGTTTGTAAGTTTAGTTTGTTAAAGATTGAATATGTGAAATTGGCTCTAGGATTTGCACACACATTTGTTTTGTATGTTTCCTTTGTTTTTGAAAATGTTTATTTCTAAGTTTATGCCTTAGTTTATACATACATGTACTCAAAGCTTTATATCTTCAAAAACTTGTTTAAAACATGATATAAACTATTTTCTGCATAACACTTAGTTCCAGAGTTTTTTAAAAGATTTTTTACAAATTTTTCTAACTCAAAAATCTGCCCAGAAAAAGACTATTTCAGGCAGACCGGTCGACCGGCAGTCGACCGGCTGCTGTGTCCGGACATGCACAGGTTGTGCATGTCTGTCGGTCGACCGATCCTACATACCGGTCGACCGAAAAGAGATGGTTGCTCTCTGTATCTTTTCGGTCGACTGGGTCGGTCGACCGATAGAAGGAAACTGTGTTTCCTTTGTTGGATCGGTCGACTGGCAGTCGACCGAAGTCGCAACGGCTCTTTTGCCAGCAGGGACCCGGTCGACCGGCAGTCGACCGGTAGGCCTGCAACAGGCCATAACGGCTCTTTCCTCTTTTAGAGTTTCTGAAAATCTGTTTTGGTTTTCTCTTTTACAGAGTTTTTAGGAGTTGTTGGGACTCTTTTTCTGATCAAATTAGCTGGAAAAATCAGAGTTTTTAACCTATTCTCTCCCTATAAATAGTGGGGAATAGGCCTTAGTTATTTACCAAGAAAAATACAAGTTTTCATAGTTTTCAAGAGAAAGAGAAAAATAGTTTAAAGCTTTCATTTCCATTCTTTCAAAATTAGTTTTTCAGTGTTGTTTGATCTCTAATATCACTCTACAACTGAAGCTTTTCTCACCACACTTCATAGAGCCAAAAATTTCATATTCTTTCTATAGGTGAAGTTGTAAAAGAGTGAGAGTGTTTGTAAAAGAGTGTTGTGGTCTAGTTAAAGATCACTATTTGTAATCCTTGTTCTTGTGGAGACAAGCTCCTCGGTGGAGTTTCTTTGTAAGGTGAAGCTACGGGCTTGAGGTCTTTGGAGGCCTAACTTGTACGGGATCCTAAGGGGATAGTGGAAACCCTTCACGGAGGTGAAGGCGGGGACTAGAGCAACGGGCTCGAACCTCGAAACAAATCATCTTGTTTGCGATTGCCTTGGCGTTCTTCTTGCTTACTTTCTTGCTTTATATCACTTCCAATTTATTGCTTGAGAACTAACCTTTATTTGTGCAATCCTTATTTATTTACTTTACTTGCTATTTTACTTGTGTGTATTTCATTTTCATCATCATACTTGGCATTGTTCAATCACACTCAATACAACACGGTTGCATTGCGCACCTCTAACCCATTTAAGGGGAATTGGGAGGAAGGAGTTCAGAACCTCGCAAGGGGTATTCGGCTCTTAGTCGTGTTTTTGAGAGATTGTTGCATCACTCATTTCATAAGTTTAAAAAGATCATTAGATTAGCAATTACACCTATTCACCCCCCTTAGGTGTATTTCATGTATTGCCTCGGTGGAGGTTGGATTGGTTGAGAGAGAAGTTCGGTACTCCCGGTTGTATTTGTACAAAATCCTCGGTAAAGGTTCCCTCGGTGGGAGTCCTAGGTGGACATAGTGGATTGGAAATCCTTCTCGGTGAAGGCGGGGACGTAGAGCTCGGTGCTCGAACCCGAAACACATCTTGTTGTTTGCGTTTGATCCATTGACTCTTAACTCTCTCTTTACCTTTGTGCATTGCATCATTCATATTGTCATATCTTATATGCTTGTGTTGTGCCTTGCATTGATTCATATTGCTTATTCCTATATGCTTGGTTGTGTTTGCTTGTGTGCCTCACTTGTGCTTAACCACGAGAGCTTCATATAGCGCCTCAACTCTTATTCAGATGAATCAAGAGGAGTTAGTCCAGAGCCCTTCACGGGAATTCGGCTACACTCGTTGGTTGCACTAAGTGTTGTTGTAAATTAGTTTTAATTTTCGCATTTAGTTCATTAGATTAGCAGTACACCTATTCACCCCCCTCTAGGTGCACTTTACAATTGGTATCAGAGCCTACGCTCCTGATATTTAGTTTAACCACCTAGGAGTGAGATCTTGGTTTGATAATCTATCATTTGCATTTTGCACGTATATTGTTTGCACACACCCATGGATTGCTTATCACCTCCCATATTTGATGTTTCCAGCATTAACACATGGAAATTTAGGATGTTCATGTATTTAAAAACCCTAGGCTTGCATGTTTTCCTTACCGCTACCAAGAAATGCTATCTTGGTAACCGCAATCATATAGGGGCCAATGCACAAGCCCTTGAGGCACTTAGAAGCACGCTAAATAAAAAATATCTTATGCTTGTTTCTAACTGTGATTCCGCCTATGCAGTGTGGAACACGTTGACCACCTCCAAGCTTCAATTGTCAATCCAAACGGAGGAGGAATCTAGTGGAGAATCCGAGCCACAATGCTTCATGGTCCAAGGAATGACTCCCTTGAGGTATATTCGGAATCTCAAATAGATTGTGATGATGCTAGTTCTTCTTGTGATGAGTATGTTGATGCCAATGCCTTGAATGAAGAACTCTCTATTGTTTGTGAAAAACTTTTAGAAAAATATAATCTTTTGAAAAAGAAGTCTTTTGCATTAAATAAAGAAAATTAAAATTTGTCTTCTAAACTTGTTTTGGTTTTGCAAGAGAAAGAAGAGATCTCTAGTGAACGTGACTCACTTAAATCTCAACTAGACCTTTCCCTAAAGGAAAATGAAATTTTGAAATCTAAAAATGATTGTAATGATATTTTAAAGAAAAATGAAAACTTGTCTTCAAAAGTTAATTTTGTTTTAAAAGAAAATGATTCTTTAAAAATGAAAATTGCTTCTATTTCTAAGGATTTAGAAGTTTGTTTAAAGAAAAATGAATCTTCGAAAAATAATATGGTTTCACATGTTTGCCATGCTAGGATAGTTTCACCTAGTTCACCTATTGCATGCTCCACTTCTTCTCTAATTGAAAATGATATAAATTTGTTAAAGAAGAATATGGATTGTTTGGGCTCCACTTTGAGCCATTGTGTTTTGAGCCATACATGTTTGGAATCTTTATTTCGAAAGAAACAAGTTCCATTTTTGCATGCACACCCTCCACGGCATACACATGCTACTCACGGTCACAACCATAACACGTTGTATGCTCATGTGTACACTTGTACACATTGTGGACGTAAGGGCCACCTTGCTAAATTTTTCTATGATCGTATACATGATGTTAATTTAGCAAATAAATTTGTTTGGGTTAGGAAAGGAACTAACCCCCATGGACCCAAAAGAGTATGGGACCAAAGATCACCCCTATTGTACTTGATGTAGGTGTGGGCTCTCGCATGACGTGAGAGTATTGGTGCCTTGAGGTGGATGCGTTCTGAGCTTCATGATGACTATTTGGATGCATCACTTTCAAGGGAAGTTTGGTGGGAGGACCACCTTGATTTGGAGAACTAGAGAGGTGCCTTCATCGGTTTTGGTATCAATCTCTAACTCCCGTTTATATTTACATGCTTTCATATCATTATTTATAGCATGTTTTGATGTTTATTAATTATTATGATTATGCCATGATAGTTAGATTAGTGATATACATGTTAGTTATTTGAGACACCCATGTTTAATATGGACTTATATCTTTGTGTTCTCACTTTGTTTTAAACTAATATGTATGTCCTAGATCTAATACATATGCATATACATAATGATCATATGGATGTTTATGATTTTTGTTTTGATGCTTTATGTTTTGATTAGTATGATATATGCCATGATTATTAGACCATTGACATGCATGTATAGCTTTTGAGATCACCCATGTTTATATGGATCATTTTTTGTTTATGTTCTCACCTTTGTTTAGCTATTATGTATATCAGAGTTCTAATAGCATGTGGATTTACATATTGATCGTATTTATGTTTATCATGTTGATTTATGTCTCGTTTTATGCTTCATGTTTTGGTTACTTGTTTAGATGTTAGTTTTCATTAAGACTAGGATTTATACTTGTACATATAGTGGGCCATAAATAAATTTTTATATGTTTGTACTTGAACGCTTATTTGTACCCATTAGATGTGCTAGTATAGTCTAGTTTTGATGATTCATGCATTTTAAACTTGTATTCCACATTTTGGACATGTTTTATGATCATGTGTTTTCACTTCATGTATATGTTTATTTTGTCAAACCTTAAAATATACATGTATACCCCTTGAGTCATTTGCTTTTCATGCAAATCTTTATTATAGACTCAATTGTGTTTAGGGATATGTATGTATACTTCTTGTTTTGTCAAAACATACATATGCCTTGAATCATAAATTGTTTTTAATGAAAATTTAGTTTTTTGATGATTTTCATGTTTAAAGGAATTTCAATCGAGCTTAATTGCCTATTTCCATGACTATGTTTTTCACATTATGCTTATACACTCACATCATTCATGTTTTCTCATAATTTTGTTTTTATGAGTATGATTTACGCTTCATAGATTTTGAGTGTTGGTAATCATGTGATTTACATGTGTTTCATGAAAAATTTTTGTTTTATTCCTTACTTGAAGGATTTCGTACTAGTTTATAAGTTTTTCCATTTTAACTAGTTGCGATATTCTTCGTTATGGTAGAGTTTTCAAACATACAATATTTTCAAACTTATTTTTTGAAAATCCCTACCTTCTAAGGGCGGTTGGTTGGGAGACCATGTCTTGTATGTTCTATATTGAAAATCATTTTAAAACATGTGCATGAAATGGGTGGTAGATTATGAGTTATACACTTGATCTTATTGTTGTTTCAATTGGTATCATTGGATTTTTTTTTTAATTGGTATCAATATTGACATTTCTTGTATACTCATATATTTTTATGTATGTATGCTTACACTTCAAATAGTATCAATTTCGATTGGTATCTAATTTTTCATACATATATATGTTTTATTTGTGCTTATTATATCCCTATATCTTGGAGCACAAATTTTGTTTATGCTAAAAGCTTGAGTTTAATGACCATCATGTTTCAATTGATTAATTTTCAATTGGTATCCTAATACAAGCTTATGCATCATTTTAGTTGGTATTTCATAAAGGGGGAGAAAACTAGTATTTCATCTTTCAATTGGTATTTTGTTTACCATTGGTTTTGTATTTCACTCCCATACTTTATGATGGAAAATGATTAAAAAAATTAATATTGATTTGGTATCATATGTTTATAAAGAATAATACTTTCAATTGGTATCAAGATGGTATTTATTTACTTATCAATTGGTATCAAGATTTTGTTTTTACTATCAATTGGTATATGTTTTCATTTTGATATAAAAATGTTTGATTGTGACTTGTTTTCAATGCCTCATTTACCTTCAATTGATAGGCATTTCTTAAATGTTTTTATGATCACTTTCAATTGGTATCAATATGCACCTTATTGACATATTTTTAATTGGTATCATCTTTGATTTGACCCCTTATTCGTATCATTTTGTTTTTAGACAAAAGGGGGAGAACATCATTTTTTTTGTGTTTTCTTACCCCTTTGTTGATGATTGACAAAAAGGGGGAGAAGTATTTGAGTTTATATGCATTTTTATATGCATGTTTTATGTTTTAAAAAAAGAGAAGAAGTATTTGAGTTTGTTTTCAAGAACATGTTTAATTATTGGTATCAAGAGCATTACTTGTTTTGGTATCAAAAGCATGTTTTATTGGTAATAAAGTTTTACTTTTAAATTGGTAAATTGGTATCAAGAACATGTTTTAGTCATTTCACTGTTTTATGCATATCTATGCATTTTCATGTTTAATATTCATTGCACATATTTATTGCTTATTTGTTATGCATGAGTTAAGGGGGAGCTTCTTTGAAGCTTAACTTTAATCCATGCATATATAACTCCATGAGTTTTGTCATCATCAAAAAGGGGGAGATTGTTGGCCCAGAGGCCTTCCACTCTAGTTTTGATGATGATTAACTCATGTAGTTATGTTTATTAATAATCTTGTGATATTTAATTACAGATCATTAATCAAGATATTAGTTGGTGATTAGCTTCAGCAAAGGTGCTATTTGGTGATTTAAAAAGTTTTAATAATACAAATAAAAACTAAAAATGCTAAATATTAAAAAATAATATTAACATAAAAAATGATACAAATCTGCATGACCACAAAATTAACTATAAGTGGGCTATAAGCGAGTGGTAATTGAGTTGTAAGTGAGTAGAAGTTGAGTTGCGAAACTCTTTTACAAATTACGGTCCAAACAAACATCGTAGTTGTAATGGGTTGTAAGTCATTTACGAATTACGAACTTTTACGACTTTTACGACAAAACAAACAGCCCCACCATCTGAGGACTAATTTGTCTCTCCTAGTGCAAGGTTGCATTATAGAAAAATATTTGCCCGATCAAACTTAGCATACAAGTTATATAGGAAAACATTTTTTTCTATTAAAATTTATTTGTTTGTTTCACTTGTAGCTCTCTCTAATATTTTTTGATTAAAAATTTAAAGATATTCAATAAAGTTCATAAACTAAACAAACAAATATGCATAAACAGAGATATAAATATGCATATATAAACTCTCAAAACTCTTCTCCCCTTTTTTATCAATTCATCAACAAAGTGGTGAGGACAATCAAACAATAAGGATGTATATGTGATATACATTCATGAAGAGGAGAGACGTAAAGTTAGCTGCCCCTGCATACATGCATTACATGGAGAAGGGATGACTAGACCCTAACCCATATAAAACATAATATACAATATATAAGCAGAGATGTTAAGCTCCCCTTGCATATAGGCAATATATATCAACAAATTTTGAAGCCACTTTTAAAACAAAATTTTTCATTTTAATAATTTTTAAACACAAATTTGAAATTTCTTGAGTCAACAAAACAAATTTTGGTATCAATGAAATCAAATAGTAGTTGACAAAACAAAAGTTGGTACCACTTAAAAAAAAATTTAAGATAGCATAGTAGATTTTGATACCAATAGAAGGTGAAACATGAAGTACATTTTTGATATCAAATAAATGGTAATTGAAATACTAATTGAAATCAATGTATAAGCTTGTATAGATACCAATTAACATTTAGAATAAAATCAAGCTTAACATAAATATAATTTGTGCTTTAAGAATGTAAAGATAAGTACAATCAAATCATATATATGTATGTATGAAAATGAAAATACAATTTGAAATTGATACTAATTGAAATTTAAAGCATACATATATAAGAAACAATATGAGCATACAAAAATAAAATTCCTTAAAAATCAAGTGTATAACTCATACTTTCCACCCTTTCGTACACATGATAAAAGATATCAATAAGGGATACAAGGCATGGTCGCCCAACCATCCGCCCTTAAAGGGTAGAAGTTTTCAAAAATAAGATTTGAAAATAGTTGTAAATTGAAAACACTACCAAATGAAGAATAAATAACTAGATTAAAGTATTTTGATAACTAGTTAAAGATCCTTCGAAACATGAAAGCAAATCATATATTCTATGAATCATTGCTAAGTACACAAAAAAAATTATCACTCAAGATTTATAAGGCTAAAAAATATGCTCATAAAACAAGTATATGTGTAAATAAAAATAATATGAGTGCACAAGAATCATGTGAATAGCATATTCATAAAATAATCAATAAGGTTCAAAATAAACATGAAATTCTTTGAAAAAAATATGAAAATCATAAAAATTTATGTTTCATTAAAATTAATCAAACTTCAAGGTATATGTATGTTCTATCAAAACTAAAAATATACTTATATATCCCAAACACAAACAAGTCATAATAGAATTTGCATGAAGGCAAGTGACTCAAGGGTATACATGCATATTTATTAGTTTTAGACAAAAAAACATATACATGAAGCAAAATATTTACAAAAATAGGGGGAAAAAGTATAAATGAAAGAATCATTAAAACTAGGTTATACATGTACATGTAATGAGTACAAATGAGCAATAAAGCACAAACATATATAATCAAGTGTAGCTCACTACTTGTATAAGTATAAACAAAAATTTTAACAAAAATCTAAACTAGTATTCACCACATGAAGTACAAAACATGATCATTTAACATAATGAATATTGGAACCAAAATATGCTAAAATTCATCAATTACAAAAACATGTAAACTAAAATGGGAGTTAGAGATAGTTACCAAAACCAATGAGCTAATCTCTAGGTCTCTAAATCATGGTGGTCCTCTCACAATCAACCTTGAAGGTGATGCATCCAATGTAGTGTCCATCAAGCTCAAACGGATCCACCATCAAGGCACCATACCTCTCACATCATGTGAGAGCCCACACCTACATCAAATACAAGTGGTGGGGATTTTGGTACCCATTTTTTTGGGTCCACAGGGGTTAGCATCATAAGAAACCCAAACATTTTATTTACAAAATTTGTAGAACTTATTCTATCAAAGCAAAGTCTTGCAAGATGACTTTTGCGGCCGTAATATGTACATTTATACACTCTAGCATACATATGAGAATGGGTATGATCATGGTGTATATGAGGTGTATGCCGTGTAAGATGTGCATGCATATGTGAAATTTGTTTCTTGCGAAACATAGATCCCAATCTGTCATTGTTAAATGTACAATTGCTCAAATTTGAGTTTAAATAATCAATTCTCTTTTTCAAATCATGAATCTCATTTTTATCAAAAGAGGATGCAACATTATTAGCATGGCAAGAATGAGAATCAACTATCTTTTTCTTTTTAAAAATATTTTCTTTTTCTTTTGAATCAAATTTTCTTTTCAAAGAGTATTTTCTTCCAAAATAATTTCTTTTTCTTTTTCTACCAAAATAATTTTATTTCAAAGAATTATTTCTTTCACAAAGGTCATTTAATTTCGAAGATAAGAAAATATTCTCCTTTTTCAAAAGTTCATTTTCTTTTGAAATAATTTCAAATTTATTTTTAAAAGAATCTTTTCCTTTTAACAACGAAGTGTTTTTCTTCTTCAATTTATTGTTTTCAGTTTTTAATAACTCATACTTTTTAAGAAGTTGTTGGAGAAGTATTTGAGTTTATATGCATTTTTGTATGCATGTTTTATGTTTTTAAAAAAAGAGAAGAAGTATTTGAGTTTGTTTTCAAGAACACGTTTAATTATTGGTATCAAGAGCATTACTTGTTTTGGTATCAAAAGCATGTTTTATTGGTAATAAAGTTTTACTTTTAAATTGGTAAATTGGTATCAAGAACATGTTTTAGTCATTTCACTGTTTTATGCATATCTATGCATTTTCATGTTTAATCTTCATTGCACATATTTATTGCTTATTTGTTATGCATGAGTTAAGGGGGAGCTTCTTTGAAGCTTAACTTTAATCCATGCATATATAACTCCATGAGTTTTGTCATCATCAAAAAGGGGGAGATTGTTGGCCAGAGGCCTTCCACTCTATTTTGATGATGATTAACTCATGTAGTTATGTTTACTAATAATCTTGTGATATTTAATTACAGATCATTAATCAAGATATTAGTTGGTGATTAGCTTCAGCAAAGGTGTTTATGGAGCTTCTCACTTGGTGATTCAAGAGCCCGAGCATCAAGATCATATATAGCACTCGTTGGAGTCAAGCTCAGTGGATCACGGTTTGGATCGAGTTGGCTTGAAGACGGAGACGTCAAGAAGACTTGGTACATAGTTTAATTTTTGTTTTAGATCCATTTGTAAAGACTAGATAGTGTGATATGCTCAAGTTCACAAACACACACACGTGTTTCTAGTTTTCATGTTTATTAGTTTTGGTTTTTGGTTTAACCGATCTTGGTTTTCATGAATAGATAGAATCAAAACAAGTTTACATGGTTTTATGTATATTAGATTCATTCTATATACATGTATATCAAAACAAGTTTACATAGTTTTATGTATATTAGATTCATTCTATATACATGTATGCTTTATATCTTAAACAAACTTATTTTGATATGCCTATTCATGAGTTTTGGTGCTTTGGTATTTTTACAAAACATAATTTTGGAATTAAAGTCAAAAACTGTGATATATATATATATATATATATATATATATATATATATATATATATATATATATATATATATATATATATATATGTTTCATGTATATTGGACTTATGTCCATATGCAACATACTTCAAAGTGTTTAAGTATCATGTTTTCGTATTTGGTTAAGTTTTGGACAAAACGAATTTTCATTTGAAAAATCAAAGTTTGAAAAATACAGTTTTTGGTTTTCGGTAAAATTTGTAAGTCACAAAAATGGTTAAAAACGTTCGAAATTTGTGTTGGATTTTTTCACACAAGTATGTATTTCAATGTATTTTGATAAAACTATTTTTGTGGATTTTATAAGTTTTATGGGATTTTCTAGATTATTTTAAAACAAGTTTTTCTGTCCAAGAACTCAGCCTGCCAGGCTCTGGCGGTCGACCGGGCCGGTCGACCGGACCTAGAGTCGGTCGACCGAACCGGTCGACCGACGTGCACAAAACGTGCACGCTGGCCAGCCACTTGGGCGGTCAACCGACCGGTCGACCGTAGGGCGTGGGCGGTCGACCGAGCGGTCGACCGGCCAGAGAGCATTTGCTCTCTGGATTGGGACGGTCGACCGGGCGGTCAACCGCTGGCTTCCAACGGTCAAAAATTTGACCGTTGGCGGTCGACCGGGCGGTCGACCGCCAGCCGTCAGAGCTGCCAGATCAGCTCAACGGCTAGTTTTTGATGGAGGCCTATTTAAACCCCATTTGTTTGGGATTTTGGTTAAGATTTTTAGAGCCAAATTTCTATACTCTCCAGTGTTTTTACAAGCCTTCAAAAGTGTTTTAAAGCTTAAAGATTTTATCTTTATTTTTGTTTTCAAGGGTTTTGAAAAAATCAAAGAAAAATAGGATTTTGGGATATCGTTTTAGATCTTCATTTCTATCATTTTCAAGAGTTTCCCAAGTAGTTTTTCTTTGTTATTTGATTTCCAAAACACCTTGATTTTCACACTAGAGCTATATCTCCTATCCTATTCTATAGGATCTTTATTTGTGGGAAAATTGTTTGTGGTTGAGGAAACCACTAAGTTGTAAACCCTTTACTTGTTGTATCCTCTTTGGTAGAGGTTGATTTGGGTTGTTGGTTGCTCCCTCTTTGGTAGAGGTTGAGATTATGGTTTACTCCTCTTGGTGAGGTGGAGTGGTGTTGGCTTTGTATCCCTCTTTGGTAGAGGTGGATTATGGTGTTTGTATTGCCTCGGTGGAGGTTGGATTGGTTGAGAGAGGAGTTCGGTACTCCCGGTTGTATTTGTACAAAATCCTCAGTGGAGGTTCCCTCGGTGGGAGTCCTAGGTGGACATAGTTAGTGGATTGGAAATCCTTCTCGGTGAAGGCGGGGACGTAGAGCTCGGTGCTCGAACCCCGAAACACATCTTGTTGTTTGCGTTTTATCCATTGACTCTTAACTCTCTCTTTACCTTTGTGTATTGCATCATTCATATTGTCATATCTTATATGCTTGTGTTGTGCCTTGCATTGATTCATATTGCTTATTCCTATATGCTTGGTTGTGTTTGCTTGTGTGCCTCACTTGTGCTTAACCACGAGAGCTTCATATAGCGCCTCAACTCTTATTCAGAGGAATCAAGAGGAGTTACTCCAGAGCCCTTCAAGGGAAATTCGGCTACACTCGTTGGTTGCACTAAGTGTTGTTGCAAATTAGTTTTAATTTCCGCATTTAGTTCATTAGATTAGCGGTACACCTATTCACCCCCTCTCTAGGTGTACTTTACAGGACTTCCCACACAGGAACCTCCACTGAGGATTTGGGAAAATACAATTTGGGAGTACACAACTCCTCTCTCAACTAAAACAACCTCTACACTTAGAGGCTAGGCACAAAGCCAACACAAGATCAACCTCTTACTAGAGGGATACCAACAAACTCAATCGCCTCTACACTTAGAGGGATAACCACAATTCAATACACAACCTCCTCTACACTTAGAGGGCAAGATACAAAGCCAAAAGCAAATGGATGAATACAACTCTTGATGGTTTCAACAAACCACAAACTAATTTTCTCACAAAACAAAGATCCTATAGATAGGATAGTTATGATAGCTCAAGTGTGAGAAGACAAAGAGTTTGGAAATCAGAATCGCAAAGAAAAACTCTTGGGAAAACTTCTAAAATAGCTATAGAAATGAAGATCAAAAACCAATCCCAAAGACTTCTCCTTTTCTTTATTTTTCCAACCCTTTTTAAAAAAAATAAAGATCAAATCTTTGGCACTAAAACTCTTTAAAAAACTTGCTGAAAGATAAAAAATCTTGCTCTTGAATTCTTGTTTAAAATAGCCAAGGAATGGGGTATTTATAGCCCCAAACAAAATCTGTCGTTGGCAGCAAGAAAGGGTTGTTTACCCTTCCGGTCGACCGCCTGGTCGACCGGCCAACGGTCATTTTTATAACTGCTGTGCCTCCGGTTGACCACCCGGTCGACAGGAACTGGATACAGAGAGCAGCAGCTCTCTGCCGGTCGACCGGCCGATCGACCGGGGCCATTTTCAGAGAGCAGAGCTCTCTGGACGGTCGACCGCCCGGTCGACCGGCCCACCAGCCCAGGCTACGTGCACGTCCTGTGCACGTCGGTCGACCGGACCGGTCGACTGACTTCTGCTACGGTCGACCGGCAGACAGCCAGGTCCAACACTATAGGGATTAAAAACTTGAGTTTTTATCTTCTATAAATCCCATAAAATCACATAAATTCCACAAAAATCAGCTGTTATTATATCTTTGAAATACAAATATGTGTGACAAAAATTCAACACATATTACAAATAATTTGAACCATTTTGTGTTATTGAAAATTTGCCTTAAACCAAAATCCTTATTATTCAAACTTGAATTTTTGAAATGGAAATCCGATTTTTCCAAAACACATGTAAATACAAAAACATGATATTTAAACAACTTTAAGCATGTTGTATATTGGATAGAATCCAATATACATGAAAGATATTATATCTATGTTTTTGACATGAAATCCAATATTGGTTAAATCGAAAACTAAAAACCAATAAACTTAAAACAAACAAGTGTGTGTGTGGTGTGTGTGGTGTGTGTGTGTGTGTGTAGTGAACTTGAGCATATCAACACAATCTAATCTTTACACAAGATCTAAACAAAATCTTAAACTAAACAAACCGATGTCTTCTTGTAGAATTCCGTCTCTAAGTCGATCGATCCAAACGTGATCCAACGAGCTTAACTCCAACCGAGTGCTAGATGCGATCTTGACGCTCGAGATCTTGAATCAACATGTGAAAGCTCCAAAATACTTTTGTTGAAGCTAATCACCTACTAATATCTTGGTTAAATATCTGAAACTAAATATCCCAAGATTATTAGTAAACTATAACAACATGAGTTAATCATCATCAAAACTAGAGTGAAGGGCCTCTGGGCCAACAATCTCCCCCCTTTTTGATGATGACAAAACTCATGGAGTTATATATGCATGGATTAAAGTTAAGCTTCATAGAAGATCCACCTTAACTCATGCATAGCAATAAACATAAAGATATGTAATGAATGCTCAAAAATAGATATGCATAAACATGCATAAAACAAGGGAATGAAACAAACGTGATCTTTGATACCAATGAAATTAAACATGCTCTTGCTACCAATTTTAAAATAAAATGTTCTTAAAAAAAAATGGCTCTTAATACCAACAAAAGGTGCTCTTGATACCGATGGTAAAAGATAAAAAATATAAACAAACATGCATGTATCAAACTCCAAAATATCTCTCTCCCTTTTTGTCAATTCATCAACAAAGGGGTACAAATAATAAAGGGCATAAATAATATTTTTCTCCCTTTTTGCATTAATTAAACAATAAAGGTATATATGTTATATACATTTATGAAGAGGAGAGACGTGAAGTTAACTCCCCCTGCATACATGCATTTATATGAAAAGAGATGACTAAACCTAACCACATAAAGTATAATATACAATGTATAAAAGGAGATGTGAAACTCCTACTACACACGTGTAAGACATAAAGAAGAACGGTCAAACTTCTCAATATGAGATGGACTCAACATGAATATATATATACAGAGAAGATGTAAAGCTTCCCTTGCATATAAGCAATACAAATCAAAACATTATGATACCAATTGAAAAATGTATCAATTTAGTATTAAAGTATACATCGAAACATTATGATACCAATTTATGATACCAATTGAAAATAAACTAAACATTTTGAAGAAACTAACAAAAATTTTGATACCAATTGAAAGATATAAATATATACGAAATCTTATACCAATTGTAAAAATTAGTACAAATTGAAAATATTTTACCCTTTGATACCAATTAAAAAAAACATAAACCAATCTTTACTAAAATCATTTTGCAATAGAGATACCAAAAAGAGAATAATATCAATTTAATATTCTTGATACCAATATTGAAAATGAAACATATACCAATTGCAAATAATTTTCATTAGGAGCATAGAAACCAAATGAAAACTAAGATATCATTTTTCAACATAAAGAGTGGGTAAGATATCAATTGTAAACAAAACCGATTGAAAGGTAAAACATGAAATTTTCTTCCCCTTTATGAAATACTAATGAAAATGATGCATAAGTTTTTATAAGAACCAATTGAAAAATAATATCATTAAGGACTAAATCAAGCTTAGCATAACAAAACTTGTGCTTAAGGATATAGAGATATAGTAAGCACAATCAAAACACATATATATGTATGAAAAGTTAAATGCCAATCGAAATTGATACTATTTGAAGTTGAAGCATACATATATAGAAATAAATATGAGTATACACAAAAATATCAATTGTGATACCAATTGAAAACATAATGAGGACCAGTGTATAACTCATAAATACTTCCCTTTCATGCACAATTTAAAATTATTTTCAATTAAGCATACAAAGCATGATCGCCCATCCAACCAACCATCGATGGAAGGGGTTTTCAAAAATAAGTTTGAAAATAATATTAGCATAATTGAAAACTCTTCCAAAATGAAGAAATACGCACTAGTTTTATGATAAATTTGAAAACTAGTATGAAATCCTTCAAGCAAGGAATAAAACAAGAATATATCCATAAAAATATGAAAATTACATAATCATCAACACTCAAAGTCCATAGCACATAGAAAGCTCATGAAAATAAAATCATGAGTAAACATCAAATAATGTGAGTGTACAAAGTCATGTAATCAACAAAATCATGAAATGAGGCATTAAGGTTCAATATGAAATTTCTTTATAAACACGAAAATCATCAAAATTTAATTTTTTCATTAAAACAATACCAACGTCAAGGCATATGTATGTTTTGACTAAAGTAGAAGTATATATACATATCCAAACACAAATGAGTCCACAAAAGATTTTACATAAAACGCAAATGACTCAAGGTTATACATGTATATCTTAAAGTTTTGACAAAATTGACATATACATGAAGTTAAAATATATGTCATAAAACATGTTCAAAATAGGGAATATAAGTTGAAATGCATTAATCATTAAAACTAGGCTATACTAGACATCTAATGGGTACAAATGAGCAATCAAGCACAAACTTATAATAATCTATTTGTGGCTCATTAGTTGTACAAGCATATGCACAAGTTTTAATGAAAAATTGCATCTAAATAAGTAATCAAATCATGAAGCATAAAACAAAATATAAATCAAAGTGATCATTAGGTAAATGCACATGTTATTAGAACTATGAAATGCACAATAGCTAAACTATAATGAGAACACAAAATATAGGTCCATATAAACATGGGTGTATCTCAAATACTATGCATGTATGTCATAGGTCTAAATATCATGGCATTTAACATAATAATCATAAAAACATGACTTGCTAAAAATTAATCATATGAAAGCATGTAAACATAAATGAGAGTTAGAAATCATTACCAAAACCAAGAGGGCACATTTCTAGATCTCCAAACCAAGGTGACTTCACTTGAAAGTGATACATCCAAAATTATCACTTTTAAGCTCGGAACGCATCCACCTCAAGGCACCTATAACTCTCACGTCATGTGAGAGCCCACACCTACAAAAATAAAATAGGAGTAGTTTTTGGTACCCAACTCTTTTGGGTCCATGGGGGTTAGCTCCTTTCCTAACCCAAATAAATTGTTTGCAAAATTGAATCATTAATTCTATCAAAGCAAAATTTTGCAAGGTGGCTCTTACGTCCACAATGTGTACATGTGTACACATGAGCATACATAGTGTTGTGTGTATGTACGTGAGAAGCATGTGTATGTCGTGGTTTGTGTGCATGCATAGGAGGAACATGTTTCTTCGAAAACATAGATTCCAAACGTGTGTCGTTCAAGGCACATTGGCTCAAAGTGGAGCCCAAACAATCAACACTCTTCTTTAAAACATTTTATCATTTGTAATAATAGAAGAAGAGGTGCATGCAATAGATACACTAGATGATAAAGCATGGCAAACATGTGTGTCAATATCATTTTTCAAAGATTTATTAGTGTTAGAAATCAAATCCAAATTCTTTGAAATTAAAGCAATTTATTTTTCAAAGTTTCATTTTCTTTTAAAACAAAATCAAGTTTGAAGATAAAATCTCATTATTCTTTAAAACTTCATTACAATCATTTAGGGCAAGTTCAAGTTGGGATTTCAATGAGTCCCTTTCATTAAAAATCTAAACCTTCTCTTGCAAAGATACATCAAGTTTTGAAATTAAATCCTCATTTTCTTTATTAAGTTCAAAACTTTTCTTTTTCAAAACTTAATATATTTCAAGTAATTTTTTACATACAATAAAAAATTCTTCATTTAATGCATCGGCATCAATATATTCATCACAAGAAAAACTATCATCTAGTTGAGTGTCGAGTGTACCTCAAGGAAGTCATTCTCTTGGACTATGAAGCAACGTTGTTCGGATTCTTCTCAACTAGATTTCTCCTCCACATATTTCGTTATTTGTAGCGCGGGAGAGATAAAGGTGTTCCACACTGTAAAGGCGGAATCACAATGAGAAACTATATTAATATCTTTATTAAGCGTGCTTCTAAGTACCTCAAGGGCTTGTGCATTGCCTCTATATGCTCGTGTACCAAGATAGAATTCTTGGTAGCGGCAAGGAACACATGTAAACCTAGGGTTTTAAGTTACATACTCATTCTAAGCTTCCACATATTGATGTTAGAAACATCAAACATGAGAGGTGCCAGATAACCCATGAGTGTGTGTAAACAAGTATGTGTCCAATGCAAATACTAGATTAGCAACCAAGATCTCAATCCAAGGTGGTTAAAACCTAAAATCAGGAGCGTAGGCTCTAACACCAATTGAAAATACACCTAGAGGGGGGTGAATAAGTGTAAGGCTAATCTAAAGACAAATAATGCGGAATTAAAAAACTTAATGTAATACACTTTGTGTAACCAAAGAGTGTAGCCGAATTCCGGTGAAGGGCTGGACTACGCCTCTAAATTCCTCTAAATAAGAGTTGAGGTGCTTATGAAGCTCTCTTAGTTTAACACAAGTATGGCACACAAAATAAACCAAGCATGTATATGATATGAACAATATGAATCAATGCACAATATAAGAGAGAGAGAGTAAGAGATAGTGGATCAAACGCAAACAAAAATATATGTTCAAGATTCGAGCACCCAGTTCTACGTCCCCGCCTTCACACAGAAGGATTTCCACTAACTGTCCACACAGGACTTCCCACACATGGAACCTCCACTGAGGATTTGGGAAAATACAATTTGAGAGTACACAACTTCTCTCTCAACCAAAACAACCTCTATACTTAGAGGCTAGGCACAAAGCCAACACAAGATCAACCTCTCACTAGAGGGATACCAACAAACTCAATCGCCTTTACACTTAGAGGGATAACCACAATCTAATGCACAACCTCCTCTACACTTAGAGGGCAAGGTACAAAGCTACAAGCAAATGGATGAATACAACTCTTGGTGGTTTCAACAAACTACAAATCAATTTTCTCACAAAACAAAGATCCTATAGATAGAAATAGATATGATAGCTCAAGTGTGAGAAAACAAAGAGTTTGAAAATCAAAATCTCAAAGAAAAACTATTAGGAAAACTTCTAAAATAGCTATAGAAATGAAGATCAAAAACAAATCCCAAAGACTTCTCCTTTTCTTGATTTTTCCAACCCTTTTAAAAACAAATAAAGATCAATCTTTTGGCACTAAAACTCTTTTAAAAATTTGCTGAAAGATAGAAAATTTGCTCTTGAAATTCTTGTTTAAAATAGCCAAGGAATGGGGTATTTATAGCCCCAAACAAAAATCTGCCCGTTAGCAGCAGGAAAGGGCAGTTTTGCCCTTCCGGTCGATCGCCCGGTTGACCGGCCCAACGGTCATTTTTATAACCGTTGTGCTCCGGCGTCGAGTCGCCCGGTCGACCGGAACTGGATACAGAGAGCAGCAGCTCTCTGCCAGTCGACCGGGGCCATTTTCAGATAGCAGAGCTCTCTGGACGGTCGACTGCCCAGTCGACCGGCCCACAGCCCAGGCTGCGTGCACGTCGGTCGATCGGTCCGGTCAACCGGCACACAGCCAGGTCCAACACTATAGGGATTAAAAAACTTGAGTTTTTATCTTCTATTAAATCTCATAAAATCACATAAATTGCACAAAAAATCAGCTGTTATTATATCTTGAAATACAAATATATGTGACAAAAATTCAACACATATTACAAACAATTTGAACCATTTTTGTGTGATTGAAAATTTGCCTTAAACCAAAATCCGTATTTTTCAAAACTTGGATTTTTGAAATGGAAATCCGATTTTTCCAAAACACATGTAAATACAAAAACATGATATTTAAACAACTTTTAAGCATGTTGTATATTGGATAGAATCCAATATACATGAAAGATATTATATCTATGTTTTTGACATGAAATCCAATATTGGTTAAGCTGAAAACTAAAAACAATAAACTTAAAACAAGTGTGGTGTGTGTGTGTGTGTGTGTGTGTGTAGTGAACTTGACCATATCAACACTATCTAATCTTTACACAAGATCTAAACAAAAATCTTAAACTAAACAAACTGATGTCTTCTTGTATAACTCCGTCTCCAAGTCGACTCGATCCAAACGTGATCAACGAGCTTAACTCCAACCGAGTACTAGATGCAATCTTGACGCTCGAGCTCTTAAATCAACATGTGAAAGCTCTAAAACACCTTTGTTGAAGCTAATCACCTACTAATATCTTGGTTAAATATCTGAAACTAAATATCACACAGATTATTAGTAAACTATAACTACATGAGTTAATCATCATCAAAACTAGAGTGAAGGGCCTCTGGGCCATCCTTTGATCTTTGGCTTTAACCAATTGATTTTGGAAGATTTGTTTTAACCAGTTTTCAACTTCTCTGATTTGCCATGATCTGCCTGATTTTCTGATTCGAATTAATTCTGAATTAAACATAATTTGATGGACTTTTGAGCTCGTTTCTCTTTCCTTTCCTTTAGCAATGGGCCTGCATATAAATTAGACAATAATTAGGATTAAAAGTAGAGTCTATTATATAGTAAGTATGATAATGTGATAATGAATGTGCAATATCAGCGACCGATTACACCCCATACCAATCTTTTGCTCGTCCTCAAGCAAAATAATAAAACTAAACTAAAAAATTATTAGACCACTTTCGCAGGTCACGCGATTGCACTGAGCATGTACAAACAGCCGTTAAACCTCTAGATCCCAAGAGGACGAGTTTTATCTCGTGAGGGTTTTCAGTGGATTACTCCACAAAATCCATAAAGAAAGACAAAATGTTAGTATTTTCGAAAAGCATTTTGAAAGGAAAGAAAATATTTGAGGTATTGTTGTAAGAGTTCAAGTAATTTATAAGTTATAGGAGAACTAAAATTTTCATTCCTAAACTTAGTCTCTATTCAAAAATTTGTTATCAATCAAAGTAAGGAGTCAAATTGTACTTCTCATGTAGTATATTACTTACCTTAAGTCATATGCACCTTTGTGGCCGTGAAATTTGACTAAGGTTTCTTTAACTCTAACTCTTATGCCTTATTATTTATTTATTATTTTTTTATTTTTAGTGGTAATATTTCTTAGTTTTATTAAGCTTCTAATCTGCCCATGTAACGAGCCTTTAATTTGTGACTCCCAAACCGAACGGTCTTAGGGCACGGGTGAGAAAACACCCCCAAGGACTTAAGAACTCAAGTAAACAAGGCCACAAAATTAAGAATTTTATTATATGAACCGCTTTTAGGCGTGAATACTTATACTTTATGAGGCACAAATACCAGCTTAATCAAAAAAATTATAATATATATATAATATATATTCCTTTTTCTTTTTTTTTAAATAAGGCATAAAAATCTTTGTTTTTGAACCCTAAGTGTGTAAGTGTATAAAGCATGCATATATTATCAAGGTAAAAATCAAGACTAAATTACTTTAACAAATTTTCTTTCTAACCTTAGAAATCAAACAAATAATCTTATTTTGATCAAGTATAAGAAATCCTAATTATGATTCCTATTCCTTAAAATTGACTTAATTTCTTACAAAAAATATGTTAAAATATTGTTTCTATTTTAAAAAAATTTTAAAAGTAAAGAAAATGTTAATAATAAGATTTTTTTAATAATAAAAAGAAAACCTAAGTTATGTTAGACCCTCCCCTACACCTATCTCATGCATTGTCCTCAATGTATGAATTAATGTATAGATGCATGAAAAAGAAGAAAGGGAAGGAAAATATTACCTTAAGGTGGTGTTCCGGTGGTGGTCTGATTGGTCCACGAAATGTGGTCCAATCTAATTTGCGTGGAGTTCAGAGGAATCCACCAGAAACCTCTCTAATATAACCCACTAAAATGATGTATATTTGAATGATTTTATTAAGAATTTTACCCCATCTAATTTTCAAATTTTCAAACTAATTTCAGAGTCATTATTATCAACACCTCTGTCCCAAAATGGAGTATGAAAAGATAGAATGATTGATTTGGAATCAGGAAGGGCTTGAACTACAATCGACTCAGGAAAATGCCTGAAGTCAAGTAAAGATTAAGGAGTGAAAATTTCTTCAGGAAGTGGGTCTAAAATAAAGAAGTTGAAACTCAAGTCCACATTTATTTTCCCACAATGGAATGTGACTTTCTAAGATTGGTGATTCAAGTTCAAGAATGACAAGTATGAGAATCAAAACTGACTCTAAAATATTGCTCAAATTAGGTAGCAAAAAAGGAGTCAATATTGAATCAGAATTTGAGCTGGATCACAAATTTGAGAATCAAGGTCACATTCCTCATTAAGTTCAATTTCATAAAAATGAGAACTTGCCAATTTATCAATAGGACTTTCAAAAGTATGAAATGGTCAAGTTCAATATGATGATCATAAAAGATTGGTGATTCAATTTCCAGATGGATAGTCACAGGATCAATGTGGGCTCTGGAGAAGGATTGAATCAGGTGAAGACACCAGAGTCATTATTGAATCAAGAAGTAGAATTGAATTACCAGTTGAGATTCAGGATCATATTCATTCTCAAGTTCAATTTCAAGAAACGGATAACTTACCAAATGTCGATGTGGTTTTAAAATTTGGAGTTGGGCAAGTTCAAATGGGTGTCTGAAATGGAATCTTATTTTTCGAAACAACATGATTCTTTGGCTATAACAGAATGGTTAGCGACATCAGGAATGGTCAAAGGCTGAGAAAAAAAGAGTTTTGACCATTATATCTATGTCATGATTATGAATGATTTGAACTTGAGTCATGGCTTCAAGAAACTTTTCATAGTCGATTGGTTCATCATTTTGTTGCGATTGGACTTAAAAAGATGAAGTTTTGTTTAGAATTTATGGTGAAATCGTGAGTCCATCAAATTTTGTGATTGTTGCTTGGACTCACGCATACTCATTTCCAAGATTGATGATTTTCTATTTTGAACTAGTGGAACTGAGTATGAATCTTGAAATATTGTGAAATTGGGAAGGCCTGAAATTTTCGTTTCGGCCTCCTGCATGGCTTCTATACTCTTTTCTAGGTCAAATTTTTCTTCAATGGGTTGGTCTAGAAAGGAGTATAGGAAGCAATCGGGGAATGAATATTATGAAAATTGTGAACAAGGTGGATAAGGAAGACAAGTTGTTGAAAATTAGACAAGGGGGAGATGAATCCCCATTGATTTCTGTAAAGAATTGAAATATTTTAGAAATTATGGTCATAAGATTGGGGCATAGGTTGTATTGAGTCGGATAAGTTCAACCCGGTGTATTGTTGGTTCATATTGTTAAAAAATCTGGTTGGAATTATCTGAGTCAAATGAGGTGAAATAGGGATTACCATTAAAATGAAAAAATGTTTTATAAGCCATATCACACAAGAAATGTCAAACACAAATAAATAAAAACCAAACAAATAAGCAAACAAATAAAAAGTAAAAAATCTAACCTAAGTTAGGGTAGACTTTAGAACTAGACGACTCCTAACTGGTTAGACTATCCATGGGGGGGTATATTGTTGAATCTGACCACAAGTTAATCGGCCAGGTAGGGGCAAGATCAGTGGGAGGTATCCATGCCTAAGCAACGGACCTAATATGCCAAACACCAATCTTCGGGGTTTCGCCCTCAATTCCCAACCTTTGACACCGATTTGATAAGAGTCAAATTCTAATCAAACCCCTTAGGTCAGTCTCCTATTGAGTCCAAGATGTCCCTAGGGCCAACATCTACTCAGTTTTAGTTAGGCTTGGGTTAATGAGTGAGGAGATTGTTTGTGGACTAAGAGAGGGTAATGACTTCCCCACCTTATTTTGTTGTAGGACAAGCCCTAAGATTGATTGTGTAAAGTATGCATGATATAGAAAAGTAACATCAACAAGCAAATAATCACTCAAGAATGTTTCCTAAACTAAATGCTAGCATACATACCTTTTGCTCCAGCACTCTTCAACGGTAATATAAAATGTAAACGAATTAGACACATGCCTAAATGCAAAGTCTAAACCGTTTTAACATTTAAAAACATCATTTTACTATTGAGGTTAGAAAGTATGTACAATGAGACAAACAAGAAAAAAATAGCTACAGAATTTTAGTTTTACAATTAAGCCAGCTTCAAAAATACAGGTTAGTAGTTCACTCAGATTGCCACTAGAATGTAGCAAATTTGAGGGCTTCTGGGCCCTGCTTTCTAGAGCAGAGTCCAGGGCCACTTATATTCTACTGCAGCAAAAATTTCCTTGTTGTTAAACGTGTACACCAAGAACAAAGAAGAAAGTTAACCAAAATTTAAATCTAAAAAAGAGAATAACTTACCGTCCCTCCTCGAAAACAGCGCCAAATTTGATTGAGGTTTTACCTGCATACAAAATATAGATTTTCAGACTTAGAATAACGAGTATAAGTACTCATACTATCTCAATAGCAAGTGGCTATGCGAGTCGTGATCCATAAGGAGGGACTAGCGATGGAAGCTTTTTTTAGCAAGTTCTCTTTATACTACAAAGTATGGTTTAAAGATATTTCTTTTAGTTCTTTAAAGAAAAGGAAAAAATCGGTCAAAGTTAAGTAGGAAGAAAGTGGTAGATGAGAAGACGGGAGAAAAAAGAAAATGATTTATACAAAGAAATTAAAAAGAGCGATAAAAGAGTTGTGAGATTGTGTTGTTGTTGATCTAAACTAAAAGTTAAAAGAAAAGAAAGAAACTAAAAGAAACACCTCCTCTAGTTGATGACTTACCTGAAAACCTTATATGTTTTACCTTGCTTTGAAGGCGATCAATGCATAATCTATAAGATCGAGCTCAGTCCCATTCGCATTACATCATCAAGATGAATAAGAATGAAATGATACAGAATATTGAGGAGCGAGAAACTCATCATGAAATATCGGGGTGGCACTTACACAAAAACATGGTCATAGTGCTTCTAGTTCACTTGAACATTCATCAAAACAAAAGAGAAAAGTAGAAAAAAGAAGAACATATAAACAAAAAAAAACATATTGAGTTACCTTGATTGCTTGTAGAAACTATGAAGAAAGGAGGAGGTTACATCAGTGTCACTCTCAACATAAGCTCTCTCTCTTACTTACATTAATCTCAGTCTAGCCTATGCTTACAAAAAATTAAATTACATAAAATGAAAATAAAATCCTACACTAAAAAGAATGAAAACTAGCCTAAAAACCTATCTCTGCTTGATCCCTGTAGTCTCTGAAA